>MU106142.1:77195-170068 GCA_012274485.2 Sinapis alba
AAAAAAATAAAAATTCTTCTTAAATTTGGTGAGATTCATGTTTAACTTCTCCAAGTACATATCATTTCTTAGTGAAAGTTACATACTTGTTCTTGACCAAGAATCATGAATTTTAGTAACATTAATAAGTTTATAAATTTTAAAATCAAAAAGTTGGGATTTTGGGAAGTAATAAGAGAGAAAGTGAAAGGAAAATAGTTTGTGTGTGTAAGAAATAAGTATATAAAGATGTAGATGTTGATTTTAGAAGCATTAAAAGCTTCAAATTGGTTGTTCATGGTGGTTGGTGTATTGAAGCCAATGACAATATTGTAAATACTTGATGAAGATGAGGATGATATAGTAATACAATTATTTTCAAAAAAAAAAAGTAATGGCATTTTCGTGAATTATCCGAACTTCTAGGGTGAAAAGGGAATGTGAAAATTTCAAAAAAACTATGGGTTGGTTTTGCAATTGAGTTCAAGTTTTGAGTCACTTTTGAAAAAAGCCCAAATTTTTATTGGTTGGAAACAGTTGGAATTTTATGACCGATAACTGATGAAATTTTTATGGTCAGAAATTTTTTGACGAATGAATCCATCAAAAATTTTTGATGGATATATCCGTTAGAAATTTTTGACTGTCAGATCTATATGGTCAGAAATCTCTTATCGGTTAAAAATGGTTGGAATTTTCTGACCGATAACTGACAAAACTTTTATGGTCAGAAATTTCCGACGGATGAATCCGTCAGAAATTTTTGACGAATATATCCGTCATGAATTTTTGTCGGATATATTGCTTATAAAATTTTGACCAATATTTTGATTAGAAGTTTATGACAGATTTTTAGTCAAAAATGCTTATTTCGGTTCGATTTCAAAATATTAAATAGAAAATGTTAAATGAAGAGACACTACAAGAAATCAATCATGTAAATAAAAAATCATAAAATATTTTTGAATTAATTTATTTAAATTATAATACAAAATATGGTTTGTATACATGTTTCATATATATACATATATCACGCGCTCCGTCACACGCTTCGTCACCGGCTCATCTACGCTCCACCACCGTCTCCTCCACGCTAGCTTCATCACCAGCTCATCCATGATATGTCACCGGCTTATCCACGCTCCGTCACCGGCTCATTTATGCTCTGCCACCGTCTTCTCCATGCAGGGCCAGTCAAAACTTATATGACGCCTAAAGTGAACTAAAAACTGATGCCCTTAACTATAACTATTTTTACTATATTTTAATTATATAAATAAAATGATATGTTTTTTATTTAACTTAAAAATAAAAAATTATATTATTCTTGAAAATATTTTTTTATTGACTTCCAATAACTAAAAATTTTAAGGTTTTTTTTTTCAAAAGTGACTCAAAGTCAGTTGCAAAACCAACCAATGATTTTTTTGAAACTTCCACTTTCCCTTTTCATCCTAGAAGTTTGGATAATTCACGAAAATGCCATTATTTTTTTAAATGATTGTATTACCATATCATCCTCATCTTCATCAAGTATTTACAATATTGCCATTGACTTCAATACACCAACCACCATGAACAACCAATTTGAAGCTTTTAATGCTTCTAAAATCAACATCTACATCTTTATATTCTTATTTCTTACACACACAAACTATTTTTCTTTCACTTTCTCTCTTATTCCTTTCCAAAATCTTAACTTTTTGATTAAAAAATTTATAAACTTATTAATGTTACTAAAGTTCATGATTTTGGTCAAGAACAAGTATGTAACTTTCACTAATAAATGATATGTACTTGAAGAAGTTAAACATGAATCTCACCAAATTTAAGAAGAATTTTTATTTTTTTCAGATCTGGTTCGTGGAGAAGACTAAACTGAAAGTCTTCTCCACCGAGAAGACTTACAGGGAAGTCTTCTAGCTTTATTTTTTGTGATTTTGGTCTTCTGTCACAGAAAGTCAAATTTCTGTGACAGAAAGTCAAATTTCTGACACAATTTGGTCAATTGCAAAACTAACCTATTTTCGAGAAGACTTACATGGAAGTCTTCTCATTTTTCTCGAAAATACTTACATGGAAGTCTTCTCTGGAAGTCTTCCTTTGTAAATTTATAATTGCAAAAATGACCTTTCCGGAAGACTTCCTAGAAATCTTCTACCAGAAGAATACTTCCGTGGAAGTCTTCTCATGGAAGACTTACATGAAAATCTTCTAGTACATTATATACTAGAAGACTTCCATAAAGTCTTCTGTTACATTATATGCTAGAAGACTTTCCAAAAACTTATAGAAGATTTTCAAAAAAAAATAAAAAATTCTTCCAAAAATTCTCAGAAAACTTCAAGTAAAAGTTTATATTTTGTGACTTTGATTAAGTTTTCTTAAAATTCTTTTTCTTTTAATTTTAGTAAATTTAACTAAGTTTTTGTGTTGTTGTGTTATGTTATAAGTGTTAGATAATGTTGTAGACATTATGTTGTAGACATGAACATATTTACCAAAAAAAATTCATTAAGCATATTTATCTTTTTTTTTTTGCAAGATAATGTTGTAAACATGAACATACTTACCAAAAAAAATTCATTGACATCTCTTCAAATTTATAAAATAATCCACAAATAAAAAGATCACACATATAAATCACAAAATAAATCATAAACAAAATTATTACACATGTACATTATGTTAGAAAACTTTCAGAAAGTCTTCTTGTACATTATGTTAGAAGACTTTCAGAAAGTCTTCTGACAAAGTCTTCTAACATATAATGCACTGGAAGACTTTCTGGAAGTTTTCCCACAGAGAACAAAGTCTTCTCAAAAGTCTTCTCAAAAGTCTTCTCAAATCTGACCTAGATCTGAAAAACCTGCATATCCAAAAATATTCAAATATCCTCAAAACAAAGAAAAAAGTAGAATATGAGATATATCTACCTTTATAGAATATACAAAAATACATATCCATCATATATATATACCTTTAAAGAAGTAGAAGATGAGAACCAAAAAATCTGCAAAACATGATAAATTAGTGAGAAGACATGAGATAAAAATAAGAAATTTATATAAAGTTTGTTATTTTTCAAGTTCAAATATATTAGAAAGATGTTAGAGAGTTTTAGTTTGGGAAAAAGGTAAGAGCTTTAAGCAATAAGAAGTTACAAATGATGTAAATCAGACATGAAAACATATTAAAACACTCAAATATGTTATGAAAGAGGAAACATAGGAGAAGATTTCGTCAGAAGACAATCATAAAGTCTTCCAGATCTGAAAACCTGCAAATCCAAAGAGTAGAAGATGAGAACTATATAATAAAAACTTGCAAAAAACAAGATAAATCAGTGAAAAGCATGAGATAAAAATGAGAAATTGATATAAAATTTGGTATTTTCAAGTTAAAAGAGATTAGAGAGAGGTTTGAGAGTTTTAGAGTGATAAACATTACATTTTCTTGCAACAATTTGAGAGGAAGAGAGAGAATGTGTAAATTTTCTTTATATAGGGGGAGACAAAAATTGTAATTAGGTTAAATATTTTCGATTCAGAAGACTTTCAGGTAAGTCTTCTGAGAAGACTTTCATGTAAGTATTCTGAGAAGACTTTCAGGTAAGTCTTCTGAGAAGACAGAAGACTTTCAGGGAAGTCTCAGAAGACTTCTCTGAAAGTCTTCTACCCCTTGAATTTACTATTCGCCCAGAAGACTTACATGTAAGTCTTCTAGTGTAATATCTTTTAGTAGATTTAAGTCTTCTAATACCTTAAAATAAATAACAAACTAAATATCAATAAATACTTCACTAAACTTAAAATCAACTCCAGAACTATTTAATATACACAAAGCTAAACAAATATATGTAAAAAATGATTTTTCAAAAAAATTTGGTTAATCTTCCAAAATCTAACACTAAAGATACATACAATACTATGACATATGTTTCCAAACCCTAGACCAAAGAATATCATAAGATGATACATTCACTCATCTATGTTGAGAACAATTCAATTTTACTAGATTTTAATTTATATCATTTACAAATGTTTATTATTACATGATTTAGATTTTTCCCCATGAAAATATTTTTTATATAATTTATAAATTATTTTTAAGATTTACTAAACGAGAAGACTTACATGTAAGTCTTCTTAGAAGACTTACAAAATCACAGAAGACTTAAAAAGACGGAAGACTTAAATAGGCTATAAAGGTAAAAACGCATATAGTTTTTTTTCGTCATAAAGGGCATGTTGTAATTTCACTACTCTTTTAGGTTACTTTTGCATTTGATTGATGTTTGGATATACTTTTTCATTTGAATTCAAGTTTTAGGCTGGTTTTGGCAATTTTCCCAAATTTTAAACCAACTTCTCAATAAAATACATATGATAAAACTATGTCAACATCTCAATAAAAAAAGAGTGCATTACTCTTTTGGACACTTTTTTATCTTTTTTGACACTTTAAGACACAATCCGCTAGAGATATACTTTCCGAAAAGTCAAAGGAGATGTTGGACAGAAATGCCCTTTGTCTAACCAAAGTGCAAAGAAAATTATATTTGTTTTTTTCAGCTTAGTTAAGATGCAAAATAGTTAGTCTTTTTTTAGTTTGGACTTAGCTTCCGACATTTTTATTTATTTATTTTGTCTCAATTTTTTTTTCTTTCAAAGTTCTTATAATTTTATTTGTTTGTTCTCAAAGTTTAAGATATTTGATGAAAATATAATTATTATAATAAACTGTAATTTTTTTTCTTTCTATATTTTAACATCCATTTTCATATATATATATATATATATATATATATATATATATATATATATATATATATATATATATATATATTTTAACAATTATATAAAAATACATGGACATCAGAAGTGTGGACGGAAAATTGTGGATAAGTAAAGAAAATACATGAACATAAAAAAATATGGATATGGATGGACAAATAATGTAGAAAATCTCTTAAGAAATTTTATGGATGAGGTTTCATAAACTAAGTTTCATGGATGTGTTTTCTTAGACAACGTTCTTGTATTCCTAATTGCTGTCACAATTAATATATATGAGGTTTCATAAACTAACTAATTGCTGTCACAATTAGTATACAACTTTAAACACTGACTAAAGATATCAACTTTACAAACTTAATCCTAGGCTATGACTTAACTGAGCCTGACATACAATAGGATATGCGCTTACTTGGCTCTAATGGAATCCATAATGCAGATGAAGGGATTGTCAATTCTCCCAGCCAAAAAAAATAGCAGAGAAGAGACTGGCTAAAATTTCAGGCTTCATGTCTATGTCCTCCCTAAGCTTGTACAGCTTATGACGAAATACCAAAAGCAGGTACGTCCGTCTCAGTAGATTCAGCACCAGTGGTCGACAAGTCTCGATCCGACTCCGGTGTTCGCCGTCAAACTCGTCGTTAAGATCGAAGAAACTCAGATCCGGCCATAGAAAATTGTTAGTCACACGGCAAGTCTTTAGCAAACTACATCTTCTTCTTCTCCATCACCATTACTCTCCCAGGAAAAAAAAAACAAATCTCAGAAGCTACAGCTTTGGGTCCTTTCCTCCTCTTACCACCATCTCCTCCTTCATCTCTCCTTGTGTCATAAAAGCTACAGCTTTTGCTCCTTTCTTCCTCTTCCAACCACCTCCTCCTCCATCTCTCCTCTTCCTCTTCGATCTCTCCTTGTGTCCACACTGTTACTCTGGCGAATCTTTTAACTGTTTATGATCGTAATTGATACTCTTTGATTTGGGTTCTTGTAGAACATATCAGATTAAAATCAAGATATAATCCCAAATGAAAAATTAGAGTTTTTTGTATTTGGGAAAGTGGTTTAGATTCAAAATAGAAGAAAAAATAGAAAGTCTTTAGAATGACCAATTTTTTATTCTCTGGGGACAGAAATGACAAACCACATGCAAAATGTGTGCCAAATGTGAGATGTCTCTCTAGGTATAAATCTTAAGTCAAAAATTATATCTAGGCGTCAATTACTCATAAAAAAACTATGTCAATATTTCAATAAAAAAACTATTAATATCAACATTATGGTCCCTTTGTGAAATGTCTCACAACCTAATTTATGATAATTTATTTATCCAAATTTCATTTATTTCTAAGAAGTAAAAAACTTATAGAAGAAAAAGTGAATAAAAGCAAAAAAAAATAAATAAAAAAATACAAGATACTGAGAGTCACATTAATTTTCGTGGAGGTTGAATAAAAGTGAAATGTAGAATATGAGCAACTGATAAGTTAAGCTCATTGTTATAGTATCTCTTATTTACACATCTGCTTGATAAATAAATAAAAAACAAAAAACAAATATATCAAGAAGAACATCTATTTTAAAGAAATACCTAATGTTTGCTTAATTAAATGGTTTATTTGTATATTATTTAATATAACATTTATGATAGAAAGACCAAATTTGTTAGAATATGTAAGTAAGTCGTTTATATCCTTAAAAGGAGAAAAAAATTTAATTACTATTATTCTACAATAAAAACAAAAAGAAAAAAAGTAGTAGGAGGGAGTAAGACTCGAACTCATTAGTTGTTGAGAATATGAACAATACATAACCGAATTTGGACAAGAACTCTGTTCGGGAAGACAACTTATGAAGTCTTGCGCAAGAAGAAACCGAACCTTCAGAATCTTAAAATCTCTGGCTGTGTTTGTTATGCGAGAACGAAAGCTGCAGGAAGAAAGAAGCTTTATGATCGATCAAGGATCTTTGTGCATCTAGGAACAGAGCCCGGCTCCAAGGCTTATCGGTTGGTTGATCCTTCTAACATGAAGATAATAGTGAGTCGTGATGTGGTCTTTACTTGAAGACAAAGAATGGAGCTGGGGCAAAATTGATATGGAGCAAGATTCTGAAAGTTTCTTGGTTGACATAAGAGAAGATGAGCCAAATAATACAACTCCAGCAGTAAGAGAGATCGAGGAAAATACCGAAGACCAGGACAGTAATAAGGAAGAAGAAGACATTGATGAAGATGAAGAAACACAGTCTCAGCCAACAAGAAGATCAACTAGAATAAGTACGAAACCGACATATCTCAACGATTACGTTCTTATGGCTGAGATCGAGTGTGAAAAACTGTAAATGGTTATAAATAATGAACCATGTGACTACAACGAAGCAAAGGAGATGAAAGTATCAGTTGATGCTTGTAAGGAAGAAATATTTTCGATCGAAAAAGAAAATACTTGGACCCTTGTCGAGCTGCCTAAAGGAGTTAAAGCTATCGGTTTGAAGTGGGTATTCAAGATAAAAAGGAATGCTGATGGAAACAAATACAAAGCTAGACTAGTAGCAAAAAGATATGTTCAAAGGCACGGAATTAATTATGATGAAGTCTTCGCTCCTGTTGCCCGTGTGGAAACTATCAGGTTGGTAATTGCACTTGCAGCTTCACATAGCTGGGAGATACATCATCTTGATGTAAAAACTGCCTTCCTACACGGACATTTAAAGGAAGAAGTGTACATTACCCAACCTGAAGGTTTTGAAGTTAAAGGAGAGGAAGGCAAAGTGTACAAACTGAGAAAGGCCCTTTACGGACTGAAACAAGCTTTGAGAGCTTGGAACGTCAAGCTCAATCATATCTTGCATGAACTCGAGTTCTACAGGTGTTCGAAGGAACCTTATCTATACAGAAGAGATGACAAAGCAGGTCTACTTCTTGTATGCGTCGATCTAGATGACCTTCCTGTCACCGGCTCTAACATGCGATTGATCTCTGAGTTCAAACAAAGAATGGGAAGCAAGTTTGAGATGAGTGACTTGGGAAAACTAACATATTACTTGGGTATTGAAGTCCATCAGCATGAAGGAGGGATTACATTGGTACAAGATCGATATGCTCTCAAGATTCTCGAAGAAACTGGTACGGACTCTTGCGACCTTTTGCATATACCAATGGATATAAACGGAAGACTATCCAAGGCCCTCAAGAACCAAGCATTGACGAGAGAAAGTCTCGAAGGAGTATAGGCTGTCTTTTCTATCTGCTTCATACACGTCCTGATCTGTCATTCAGCGTGGGAGTTCTTAGTAGATATATGCAGGAACCTAGAGAATATCATAGATCAGCCTTAAAACAGGTATTACAATATCTTCGCAGAACAACTTCACTCGGCCTTGAGTTCAACAGATCAACACGATGAGAGCTAATGGGTTATAGTGATAGTTCACACAATGTTGATGTCGATGATGGGAAAAGTACCACAAGTCATGTGTTTTATCTCGATGAGAGTCCAATAACGTGGTATTATCAAAAGCAAGAGATCTTCGCATTGTCATCTTGTGAAGCAGACTTCCTGGCTGCTACGGAGGCTGCCAAGCAAGCAATTTGGCTGCAAGAGTTACTTAGTGAAGTGATCGGCAAAACTTGTGAGAAAGTTACAATACGGGTTGATAACAAGTCGGCAATTGCACTTACCGAAAACCATGTATTTCATGGTCGGAGTAAACATATTTATAGAAGATTTCACTTCATACAAGAGTGTGTAGAGAATGAACAAGTTGAAGTCGAAAATGTTTTGGGTAATGAGCAGCGAGCTGATATATTGACAAAGTCACTTGGAAGACTCAAATTGAAGGAGATGATGAGTCTTATTGGAGTTCAAAATGTTGGAGAAGATAAGTTCAAGCTTAAGGGGAGAATGTTGACTTGAGCTTGAAGCTATCTAACTTATCCTAATGAACTTAGGATTAGGAGAAATAAATTGTGTGTAGTCCTAATGAGTTTTAGGATATTAGAATTGATATATAAGGAGATGCATATGATGTTGCATAACTTATGATTTGTGTGAGTAATTGAGAGTCTTAGTTTTTAAGTATTTTTCTAAGACAATAAGAAAAGAGTTCTTATAAACTTGAATCTTGAAACTTCACTAAAGTACCCTATAGGTAATCAGACTTATTTAGGTAACAATAAATGATTATAAACTTTATTAGATTGAGAGACAACAATCCATACATGTAACCCAAGACTAAGTGGTGACAATAAACTAAAAATAAGATTTTTAAAAAATTAAGATGAGAACTTTAACAGAGAGGAGATCGTTGAGGAATGCCTTTTCGCCGATTGATGCTATTGGAAATACCGTCAGGATCCTCCGAAACTACTTTATAACTATTAGCCGATTTGGCACAGAAGCAGAAACCGGTTCGCTTTTTCCTAACGACATGGGTGGTGGTCGCAGCATCTCCTAGTTCGGAGGAAGTCGACGACCAGCTCATTGAATCATCACCGTCTACGACCGTGGATCGTGGAGTCTCGTAGGCAGCTATATGATCATCTGCGTGTAAGTCTTGTGGGATAATGTAGTCAGGACCAAGCGTAAGAGTGTGGCATGGCTTTATGAATGGAGTTATATCCCTGTAACGTTTCATCGCGAACTCCACCTACATGTATATTAAACAAGACCTTTTATTATAAATAAATACATCTTTTGAACTTTTCCTACCTTTTAAATTTTATGCATGCTCGCAAATCTTATATGTGTACTATATATATGAATATATGGGTGTGCTTGTGCATTCACGGTAATTTTTTATAACATGATATATTACAAAGTGGAACTTAACAGGGATTTGAAGTGTGTTGTTTCCTAAAAATCTTTGTGCCAAACATAAGTTCTAACGGTAGGATGTGAGTGAACAAATTAAAAAATTATTAAAATGTTTTAAATAAATTATAGCCAACTAATTACGGATTTTCTTGATGCTTTTAAACTAATACATATTTCGAAAAAGGTTTCGAAATCCAAAATATATTTATATATTTAAATTTAATATTTTGCTACTTAGGTTATTATAGTTGTCCTATATATATATTTTTAATCCTTTCACAATCTTTTTATTAAAAAAAAATAGAGCATCATGTCTGGAAACTAACAAAATTGGCGGATTGAAAATACTAAACCGATGATGGTTCGTACTCTAGCTTAATTACATCTGAAAAAAAAATTGATTTAGGAAAAGCTCGAACCAATTTTCATTTCATACATAGAAATGAACCAACTCACTTTTTCAAAAAATATCAGAAAACCAAATCTATAAAGTCAGACTAACATACTTATGTATGTGATGAGAAATAAATAGTTTTGCGTAATGAGAACTGATGAAAATCATAAAATGAGCAGAATTGAGTCGAATAATAAATAGGATTAAAGGTTATATGAAATAACCTTACAGCCCAATGAGCAATGGATAAAAGGTTCTTGAAGACTTCGGTCACATGAAGTGCAGTAGTTACCAGCTCCTTTGAATTGTCGATTCTGTGGTCTCTTCTTGATGAACACCACTTTGGCACTGTTTATTGTATAAGCCTGTCCAGTTCATCCCCAATCGTATTCTTATAACCGATAATATGAGAGGAAAATACACATATATGTGTACTAAGATTAAGAATACATCGCTTACTTGAACGTTAGAGCAGTCGATGAGTTTCTGAAGATCTTCAAGCCGAATAACGTCGTGATACACATAGCGGCGAACCTGAAGGAGTCTGTGATATCTATGTGAGGGTACACAGTGAGGACATAGACTGATGCAACAATCAAGACAACACACGTTCTTCTCGTTTTTCTTTGCCGTCTCATGGTACGGACATCCCACGAAGAATTTCTCTGCATAAAGCGCATCCAACCATGCCGGTTTCTGAATTCCGCAACAAACACCATTTACAAAAAAAATAATTTATTTAATTACCCCAGATATGAAGAAAATAACACAATTTCAGACCATAATTCAATTATTTCCTTCATCCATCATTAATATCTATAGGAAGTACCAGTGATTGTAAACATGTACAAGGATCCAAGATGAAGTTAAAGCCACAAGTATAAAGAATTGGGTATGAACGTATAATGAATCAACGGAAATGAAAGTGAGAGATTCACTACTTAAGCTGGTAAATAATTGACGAAACAAGAGTAGAAAAGTTAACCTACCATGAGAACACAACTCAAAGTAACCTTTGGGAGATGGGAATTTGGCCACTACTCACCACGAAGAGTAATAATATTATGAAGACAGAAAGGTAAGTGTGATTAGAGATGATAGGATTTATGGAGGAGGATCACAGGAGAGAACACGAAAAGTATATGTTTAATTATTCCTCGAAGATATAACTCTTTTAGACATTTTAATTTTCATATAAATTTGGTTTGTTGTTCATTAGTGCGGGTAAGATGAGAGAAGAGGGGAACGTGAGAGCTGTTTCCGTGTCTCCTACTTTTAACATATATTTATTTTGCCATCTCCTTGGATTAAGAGCTCAATTAGGTTAAACCCTCCTTGAAGAAGCTGCTCTCCTTTCAATTTTTAAATTAACCATTCTTATCTTATATACAATTAAGATTTTACAAATAGAGGATAGAAGTGGATGAACTCTCCAATTATATGTTATAGGACTGATTTTTGATGATTGTTAGTTAATCGACGAACAAACAAAACTACTATGAACTATCATCAGTCCAAGCATACCGAATTGAATATATGTTGTGTTTCTCTCTAGGCATGATACATATGCATATAATGTTAGAGATTTTTAAATTTAAAGAATAGTGTATCAAAACATACATTAAATATTGTTTGACTAGTCAAATTATTGCCTAGAAAAAATATTACAATAAGTAGTGTTCAAAATAGAATATATGCCACCTACTTGGGCTAATTAACTAAAAATAAAATGAACTAAATATATCTTTGTATTGCAATCTCTTTGTTCAGAAAAAGACGTTGCAATCTTTACATTCCTCAAATATTTTTCAAAATAAATACACGTATATAAATTCATTCGCTCAAGTATGGTTACGAAAATTAATCTAGCAACTGATATACTAATATATGTATGTAAATTACTTATGGTCTGTTATCTACAAAAATCTGATGTATTTTGGGTTCAACCAATTCAGATTCATGAAAACGAAGGCACCGTCGAACTCTTAGTTTGGTATAATAAAAGCCAATATTTTATGTATGATAAAAAAATATATCAGTCTAATAGGTGTAGAAATGTACAGAGCATATGGTTATTCATAATGTTACTAATTTAATAGTTTCAGTAACCAAGGAGAAAACATCAAGAAAAAGATTCTTCTGTCTTACGCCAACTTGTTCTATTTTATTGGCATAAACGTCAAAATGGCGCTGGTAAAATTAACGTCTTTAATGTACTTCTTGTTATGGCAGATGATTATATTAACTTGTTACCAAATTAAGTTATATTATGTGTTTGTTAAAATTATGGAAGATCCGTTTGGAGTATATCTTTAAATCTTCTGTTCGTAATTTTGAATGTAGTACTTTAAAATTTTCACCATTAGTTCTTCAAAACTTCTACTTCCTATAAGCGCAAACGAGAAAACAATTGACAATAGTAGTTTGACAGAGTGATCTGAATATTTTAAACTTTTATTTCAATTTACTGTCCAAATTTTTTTCTAACTTCTATTTAAATTTGAGTAGATCATATATATATAATATGACACTTTTCTCCCTTAACAGATATCCATATTTATGACCACGTCCTTCTTCTTCAGCATCACCTACGGCATTCTCCTCATCACAATCACAAGGGAGACCGCCAGACACTCATTGTGATCCATGATCCTATCCTGCATCTATCACGCCATTTGTTTGGAGTCTTCATCACGTAATAATTCTCTGATGGCTCCTTCGATCGTATATTTCCATTGACATATCGATCTCTTTGTTCCATACGTCTTTCGTGGTATTGAATACCGTCAAACAAAGTCTAGATTCGTGTGTTATTTTCGTTGGTGATTTCATTCACCTTCTCTCCAGTGGAAATACAAGTCTCGGCTCTGATCTCAAACGAACATATAACTCTGTATCTATTTTGTCTTCATACTCTTGTTGAGGTTACATCGCTCGCCGTAATACCTTTGTATGGGGTCTTCATATCGATCAAAGTCTGCTCATATGGCTGATATCAAAGGAAAAGGGATCCTCTATGAGGATAATGATGAACCGATTAAACTCACTGATTAAGACGATGCCCATGTCATCAAGGAGTACCATATGTGTCTGATTGGTAAGGTCCTCAACCTAAAGAAGAAAGACGTGGAGAAGCTACTACAAACAATGCCAACTCAGTGGGGAATTTAGGACCGGATCACAGCAAACGACTTGGGTAATGGAAAGTTTTTACTTAACTTTACATCCAAGGAGGATCTTAAATCGGTTCTTAGGAAGGGTCAATTCCATTACAACTATTGCATTTTTGTATTGGTGAGATGGGAACCAATTGTCCATGAGATTACCCCTGGATTATTCCTTTTTGGGTTGAGTTAGTTGGGATCCCGCTACACTTTTGGACGGTTAATAAAATGAAGAGTATTGGTCACCGACTTGTTCATGTTGACACTATTGAGCTTTCGAAAGGTCGCATGCTTATTGACGTTGACTCGAGGCAACCACTAAAATTTAAAAGAAAGGTTGAATCTCCTGAAAGTGAGGAAGTAACCATTGAGATCAAATATGATATGCTCTTTAAGCATTGCACCATCCATGGGTTAATGACTCATGAGAAAGGTTTCTGTCCTACAGTGGAAAGCTAATATGCGTTCTCAACCGGAGAGAGTTGGTGTCTTTGCGCGTCTACAAATCCCACAAGATCAGCCTGGTCATCAGCCTTTGCTGAGAGACCATCGCGTAATTGATCATAGGAACAATGAGATTGCTGGCCGCCAGCCTTTGCTTCAGTCTTCACGCAACCCACTGAAGAAAGATATAGAAACATCGTGTCTCGTTATCTTGATGTTTCGAGATTTAATCGGGGTTACAAGGGGATATATCATGATCATGAGACAGAGACTTCTCAGGTCCATAACAGGAGTGACAATAATAGATATGGAGGACACTCTGATAGGATTATCAGAGGAAGTGACAACAAGCCAAGAGGGGTTTGATATTGTGGCCCTCGATATGGTTCTGGACCGTACGACCACAAGGTGGAGCCTACTTGGCGTGAGAAGCCAAAGACTAAGGCAGGTGCAATGGTAAGCTCTCCAGTTCAAGCAAGGAATGCAAGTTATAGGTATCGTGATGTTGTTCCTTATGAGCAAGCATCAACCAGTAGTAATATTTTGATTCAAGATGATAAATATCACCAAACCAGAGATAAAGAGAGGACTGGAGGGGAACGACACAAGAAAAAACTAGCCAGTACCATCATAACTCCATCTATTCAGCCGCCACCTATGGAAGACAATGTCACGATCATGACTAAAAGCTTGGCTCTTTCCCTCACTTTCTCACCTCAGGCTTCAGCGGATGCGTTACATAATGAGAAAATCTTTGGTGTCTTGAATGATATGGAGTTACTTGACTCCAATGGTGGTGGCATTATGGAATGTGATGTTCAAGAAGATGATTTGTTGGGAGAAGAGCTTATGGATATAGAAGATAAAGTGCAATCTTCAGTGGTGGCTGGATCATCAAATGCTAATGTACCTACAAAAAGCACAAAGAGTGCGAGAAGTGGCAGTTGAATGAATGCTCCTTTGGGTATTCAAAATAAAAAGACTGAGTTTTTTTGTCAAGGTTCTCCGCGAATCTGATCAGTCATGTCTACTAAGAAAATTTTGCAAGGTGAGGCAGAGAAGTCCATGCATTGTATCCATAGTTCCAAGAAAGTATGTGTTAGTACAACTAAGGATGAGGGCTTGATGGGTTCGAACCCATCAAAACATCATTAATGCGGACAATTGTCGAGGGATAGGGAACTACCTTACAGTTTGACGCCTCACAGAGATGTGTCAGAAGTATTGCCCATGACTTGTGTTCTTTTCTGAGATGAAGAACAAAAGGCTGATGTTGCAAAACATTCAGGCCGACTTAGGATTTGATCATTTGTTTACTGTTGAGCCACTATACTAGAAAGAATAGATCAAGTTTGGGAACGTCTTACGCGTTTCTCAATAGCAAGAACTAGACCTGGGTTTATGATAGGAGATTTTAATGAGATTATTGGCCATAATGAAAAGAAAAGAGGAAGAAAACTCGCTGACAGTTCGTTTCTTCCTTTTAAACAAATGCTTAGTGATTGTGGGATGTTGGAGTTCCCATTCACCATGAATATGTTATCATGGGTAGGAAACAAAGCAAGAAGAACAACTGTTAGATGTCGACTAGACAAAGCTGTTAGAATGAGGATTGACACGAGAAGTTCCCTCACTATGCTGTGAAATACATGAGGTTATGGGGATCATACCATTGTCCGATCCTAGCAAACGTTCGCACAAAACCAATGAGGAAATAAAAAAAAAAATTGACAAAAGGTGGTTGGATAATGAGGAACTACGACAATTAATTCTTGAGGGATGGAAATCTCTTGATCTTTCTCTTGATGCAAATATTATGGAACATATTGCAAGTTGCCGAAAAGCCTTAAGTCAGTGGAGGACAGAGCACAACTTGAACACAGAAAAGCTGTTAGAGGATCTAAAAGAGAAAGTAGAGGGTTTGTACTCGAATGATGATGCTACGATTGAGGAGATAACAAAAGCTCTGAATGAACTATATGATGCTCTTAAGGCAGAGGAGATGTTCTGGAAACAAAAAAGTTGATTTTTCTGGCTAAGAGAAGGCGATAAAAATACAAAAAATTTCCATGCTTTGACGAAGGAGGACAAGGAATGAAATCACACAGCTTGTAGGTCAGAATGAAAATGTTGTAGAGGATGAGGAAGGACTGGTAGCCATTTCTACAAGTTACTTTCAGCAAATCTTTGAGTCCTTTAATCCAGAAGATATAGAGGAAGCGCTATTTGAGGTATCTACAAACAATTACTGAGTCAATTAATGACAATCTTACAACTTCGGTCACTGAAAGGGAAGTCAAATTAGCTCTCTTTGCCATGCACCCAGAGAAGGCCCCAGGGCCAAATGGAATGACTGCTCTTTTTCATCTAAAATTTTGGGATATTGTAAAGGAGGATTTAACTCTTATGGTAAATTAATTCATGTTTGAAGGATCAATGGCAAATGGATTAAATGATACAAGTATATGCCTCATCCCAAAGATAGCTAAGCCGAATGAGATATCTCAGTTCCGACCCATTAGGTTATGTAATGTTAGCTATAAGATAATCTCTAAGATCTTATGCCAAAGATTAAAGAAAGTTATACCCGACATAATATCAGAGACCTAGTCAGCCTTTGTTGCTCGAAGACATATTTCATATAATATTATGATTGCCTAAGAAATGTTCAATGCTCTGAGAACTAAACCAAATGGACGCAATAAAAGGATGGCCATTAAAACAGATATGAGTAAAGCCTATGATTGGATGGAGTGGTCGTTCATTGAAGCAGTTATGCGGAAGATGGTGTTGGGATCAAAAAATGGTAATCTCGAAATCAACGTCTAAGATTGCTACTCTCAGGGAACCCTCCCAAAACAATTTCGGAAAGGACCGAAGTAGAAATGTTCGAAGTATCAAAAAAGCTTTGCCCTCGTCCAACTCGCCGAATGGTAAGCAAAACGGACCATGTCCAACTCGCCATACAGCGAGTAGGACGGACATGGTCCAACTCGCGGTATGGCGAGTGGGACGAATCAAGCCCAGCTCGTCATATGGTGAGCGGGATGAACCGAGCCCAGCTCGCCATATTGCAAGATGGACGAACCAAGCCCAACTCGCCATATGGTGAGCAAGATGATCCATACCCAGCTGGCTATATGGAGGGCGGGACGTTCCGAGCCCATATCGCCATATGGTGAGTGAGACAATCCGATCCCAGCTTGCCATATGGAGAGCGGGATAATCCGAGCCCAGCTTTCCATATGGAGAGCGGGTTGATCCGTGTCAAGCTCGCCATATGGCGAGTGGGACGATTTGAGCTCAGCTTGCCATATGGCGAGTTGGGCGACCTGTCTCCAGCTTGCTATATGGCGAGTTGGATGACCCTTATCCAGCTTGCCGTACATCAAGTGGGAAAGACCATACAGAGGCCAGCTCCCCTCATTTGGTCCTCGACTGAACTGTGTCTTGTTTTGTCTCGATTGGAGTTACCATTGAACCTTACAATAAAAACCACGAAGACTTGTTTTCTCGTACAAGTTCAAATCGATCGTATAAAACGGTAACAGTTAACTTAAACACCATAGTCCTCGACTATATGATTGATTTAAACTCTTTCATAGAACCGCCATCGTACCGAAGGTGATTTCTCAAAGAAATCGTAAAAAAACTTAAGTCAAAAACCGGTCTGAAAAGGTCTAAAACGCGGCTAGAGACCACTTACAATTTTAGACAAGAATGAGCCCAAGACTACTATGATGGTCTATCTTTTATTCACAGGAGAAGATAAATGTTAAGTATCCAAGGATAATTATGAAGATTGGGAAAATGGAATATTTCTGCGAAGAGATAAACTTAGGCCCAAAGGCAAAAGAGAAAAAGGGCGACCGACCTTGAAGACATATATAAGAGGAGCTAAAGGAAGGAGCACGAGGATGAATTTTGAGATCTAAAAACTCTCTGCACTTAGAAATCTTAGGCTTTATTCTCGACAAATTTGGTTTCTATGATTGGCACTCAATTACTAGACGAACTCGCCCAGGCAGTTCGATCTCTTGTTCCACTATTTTAATTGAACTATGTTTGGTTTGATCCTCGAAAGAGCTACGTAGGCAGCCTTTCTTAAGATCCATTCCGAAATCTTTAAAAAAAAATCATCTTTTTTGTCTATCGCTAAGCGAGTTGCAGCCACATAGTTTTTTCTTGACATAGGTGGTAGTGTTGGCAAACTTAGTCTTGTTTTACTGCTTGTCTTATACGATTTTCTTTATAATCCAGTTTCCAGACAAATTTCATGTATGTTTTCGTCTCTGGAATGCTCATACGCAACTTCAAAATAAAGATATACTTTTCGTAAACTCGCTTTATTGTTTTTACATATTTTCTGCATTTATTTGATTACTTGTCGCTGGTCTCACATAGAATTCGGACCTCAAGGAAAGTAGGGTTTTCTTTGCTTTTCTCCGTTGCGCTAGAAGGAGGGGTGGATGGATTACTCTTACTCACACGGCCGCCAAACGCTTGATCGTAACAATCTCTGGAAATATGAAAGAAAAACTTGCAGGTCGCAAAAACGCTGGAAAAAAACTCCAGCAGTGACAGCTCCTATGGCCAACGCTTGCTCAAACGCTGCAGTGCTCAACAAAATCAAAACCTAGTTGCGACTTTTCGCCATAAGAAGAGCACTAAAACAAGCTCGCGATTTCTCTGTCTAAATAGAAAAGGGCAACGATAAAATCTATCAAACCCCGTAAAATTCATCTCAGAGCCGAGTTGGAAAAATCTCTACGCGTAAGGGTTCAACCAAAAGTCATTTTCCGAAAACTTTCTGGAAAGATAAAACTTGGTGAAATCCGTATTACTCGTGGAAAATGGAAGCACTACAAATCGTGTTCACAACCCCACTGTTGTATTTCTTCCGAATAATTTTCGAAGAAGCAAAGTTGATCTCTATTGAATTACTCGAGACCTAACACGGCTGACGAAGACTAAATTAAGCTAAACGAGAGATTGTATCCCTCACTGCTAAAATGTTTTCTGAAACCTAAGATTTCGTAAAAATTCAAGCGTCGCTTCGATTGTAACATATTCAACGAATTCTTGATATTTGTCTACTAAGTTTACTTCGGAAAAACTACTCAAAACTCCCGCGGATCGATCCAACGGACACAAGAAAATTTTCGACGAGATACTTGTTTGTTTTCATAAAACAAACGATTCAGAGACTGAAAGACAGGTCGGAAAAATATGCATCACCAAACCAAACCGCAAGACAGGCTTCAGCCTAAATGCGGACAGTAAAGTATAGAACTCAAGGAAGAACCGATATTCTTACTTTCCTTAAGGGGTGGACATAAACAAGAAGAGGAAGGGGAAATGAGCAAGCAAAACGGAGAAGAGACAAAACCGCATCTCCGAGAAAACTAAGGTATGTCCGATTTGGACATTTTCAAAATCAAACTTGGAGTTTTTTAGGAAAGTACTAAGAGATAAAAACGCTTTTGAGATTGCCGTAAACTTTAGGGAACTTAGAATCTAGGTGGATAGTCAAGCGAACTAATTCTTAAGTGAATTTCCCAATCTTGATATATTGTTCCTTAACTGTTTATGCAGATCTTACCAACCGATCTAAACTCTCGTAAAAAAAAAGAAACGATCACCAGGCATACTCAGTTCGCTTCCTAAAGAAAGAAAGAACTGGAGAAATGAAAAATGTCATCTTAAAACCGATCGTCCCTAGCAATTTTCTTAAAACAGACATACTCCAAATCATCAAACCAGAAAACCACCAAATAAAAAAAATCCCAAAGTTGTCTTTAAATCGATCAAGATTATCGATCATCCAAATCCTCGAAAGAGAAAATGTATTCAACCCTTCAAAATATCGTTTCAGCCGTTTTGTTTCGTAAAAAGGGAGGGAGTAGGTACATATTAGGGATCGGCGTTTGGGTATCCTTTCGGGTTTGGTTCAGTTTTTTTGGATTTTTGGGTTTAGGCTTATAAACCCCATTCGGATTTTCGAATAATAGCCTTTCAACTGCTTTCCAATCAGTGAATTGAGGAGGTCCAACTCTCTTTGATCCATTTTCAAACTCCAAAAAATAATCATGGTACAACTTATCCTCTGCCTCCATCTTGTCGAATGCAATCCTATACTTTAAGTGTTGTTCTCAACATCAGATATCTAGAATTCCATCTAGTTCTAACATCCAACGGAAGGCTACCTCTTGTGAGCATACGCTCAGAATCTACCTTCATCTCAAATGACTTCAACCTATTTATAGAAGACCTTACATATGCAATAGCATTGCAAATGGCACCCACATTATCACCAACTTAAGCCATTCAGTCCCTTACAATCAGATTAATTATGTGCCCACTGCATCTCACATGCATAAATGCCTCGTCCAACACTAATGACGATTCAGACAATAACAAAAATCTACTTTGAAACCTCCTTAAAGCTGAAGTATTAGCTGTTGCCTTGTCTACAGTTACACATTAAATCTTTTCTATTCCCTAATCATCTAAGCATTCAAGGAGAACATTTGAGATTGTCTGACCTTTGTGATTTGTGACGTGCTTAAAACCTATGATCAGCTTATTCAAACACCAATTTGCATCAACATAATGGGCTGTTACAACCATATAACTCGCACCTACATTTGCAAACATTAACAAATGAATAACAAGATTTAAAAAATTGCTAAACAAAACAATAAGAAGCATTAGAGCATCTTTAACCCACAACCCCAAAAAGAGGTTTCTTATTTAATTTTTTTTTTTTTTACTTTTTCTGATTCAATAAAAAAAAATCAAACCAATCGCGGACCAACATGTGTCAGTGGGGCCCGCGAACAGTGCAAGAGACGGTTCTTATTTAAGAGTTTTAGGAACAGTCTCTTGCACTGTTCACGGGCTCCACATATCAGTGAGACCCGTGAACAGTGCAAGACACCCCCTTAAGAGACCCCATTAATGGTGCTCTTACCAGTAATTTGAGAGACCCTAATATCAGTGGTGACTGATACTACTTGTTTGTTAGATCTGCCTTCCTCTGAACATACATCTCAACGATGTCTCTTGTTGATGTCCTTCTTGAATGAGGGTTGTATAGGTTCATCTTGATGCAAAAAAGAAAAGTCAAACATATATATTAGAATGTACAAGACTCACAAATAGGTGAAGAGATAGTAAGAAATACAAAAAGATATATTAAGAGTTGATGCAAACCTTGTTACATAAGTGTTTCAAGCTGCACTTTCAGTGAAAACTGATTGTAATTCTCCTATCACCAGCAGCTCATTCATTGCTTCTCTAAAAACAGTCTCAGAAACTCTTGCATTCAGATTTCCTTCTGTATTAATACCTGATTGAGTCTCATCCTGAACCTCTGACCACGCCTTGAATTGCTTACCTATTTCAATATGCTTCAACAAGTTTGAAGTCCCTGACTTTGATGCGCACGAGAATTTCTTTTGGCAGTAGTGGCATATACGTTTCTCACGGTTTTCTTTTGTCCGTGTGTAGTGTGCCCATACATCTTACCTTGCTGGGAGTATCCTCTTAATCTTTTTCGTTTGACTAGCAGCTCCACTGTCTTCGCCTGATTCTTTTCGTTTGTCTCGACCATCAGATGTCCTGACCTCTTCTAGTTCTTCTGCCTATTTGTCTTTTTCAAAATTTCCTAGACTAGGAGATGAAGAATACATCTAAAGCAAAAGAGACAGTAACATTACAAAATATAAAAAGTTTATTAGGAAAATATATAGCATCTCCAAAAAAATTAAAATTCAGAAAATATAGAAAAAGCAAATAAAACGATGCTTTTGTACAAGCAGAGACGACGCAATAGCAATATGAAAACAGTTTTCAAACTAAATCTCATATGAAAAGTGACATAAAATTAATTCACAAAACTCCATTAAAATAGAAGGTCCAAAGACCAACTACACACCTAAACAAAATATATGCAAGAGAATTAACATACAAGCAAAACATCTCACGCAACCATTAGTTCCAATAAAGTCCAAGACAAATGAAAAATCAATACATATAATAATCAAAGGATTGTTTTTTGAATAAATAACGATATTCTAAAAATCCTGTATGACAAATAACAGTAATCAAGGCAACTTTCAGTCACTAAGACATCACTAATCGATCAAAAATCTGTTTATGTGAACCCATCAACTGAGAAGTAATGAATGTATACATGAGAAAAGAGAAAGAAAATAGTTTTAAAAAGATTACTCTGCAGCCGATTTTTTGAAGTCTTAGATGGAGAAAGACGATAAGAAATAAAAAGACTAATGTGTTTTAGGTGATGCTTGGATTTTGGATTTCTGAAAAGTACAAAAAAGGAAAAGACATATATGGATGAGTTTAAATAAATCTGAATAAATGTTTATATGTACTAATATATATATATATATATATACTATATATTATATCATATGAGTACGTATATAGATTGGTGTACTTCGGGTATGTTCAGATCCATGTTTTGTTTTTGGATATATCCGAACCCAAAACCAAAGTCCATTATAATACGAAGCTGCCCCAGTTCGGGTATTATGAAAGAACCAAACCCGATCGAAACCACCCACTTGGGGTTGGGTTCAGGTTTTGGGTATTATGCCCACCCCTAGTACATATACTATACTCGTATAATTCCATACTTCAAAAACTTTTTGCCTCAGCCTCAAGAAAACGCTTTTGACAAAGCAAACTCTCGCAGCAGTAGGCAGAACAACACTTAGGCAATGCAATGCCCCGTCAAAAATTTTCCAAAAGGAAAACGACAATTTAAGATTCGTCTAAAACACTAGCGACGTAGCCAAACCGTCATAAACATAGTCTTCAATACTCTACATTATCTCTTCTCGCAATCTCGCGATTAAAAGACATGTACCAATGTCAGACTAATAACACGACGGTTAGCGACCAAATCGTAACGAAATAACCTTTGGTAAAACTCCATGAGTGATTCCAAGCAACTTTCACCAAAGGTCGTAATCAAAGCAGAAAAGTTTCCCGTGAAATCTGCGGAAACATCGCTACTTTGAAATCTTCGATTTACTGTCTTCATAAAACTGGACACCCATTAATTTCATATAATAAAAACATTTTATACGGGAAAGTCTATGGGAAAACAAGATCGGTTTCATGCAAAATGACTTCACAATATGAAAAAGCGAATGAGAAAAACATATTCCTCGTTCGCAAAATCCACAAGTAATTTGCGTGAATCACTCACCATTTACTTCTACGGGAAGCCCTTTCACAATACTTTCATGAAAAATCATTCGTATAGTCAAATTGAGTCATACAAGAAAATTTTGGAAGAAAACATAACAGTTTTTGCAAAGAACTGTCGTAAATAATTTTTTGTATAACAAAAATGAAGCTCCCTGCAGGTCGCTGACTTCTGCCTTTTACTTCCCTCTGTTACATCCGAGCAGGAAATCGCCCTGCGACTGACTCCGCATGAGTCCTGTGTCGACCCTCTTAATCTTTGTCCCCCTCAGATAAAAAGGAAACAATTTTCATATCACTAAAGAAAACATTATACGAAACATTCATCGTATAGCTGAAATCTAAAGTGCAGAATCGTTTTCTATGACCATGGGCCATCTTAAACAGAATGTTCTGGCATACTTGGCTTATCAATGTGAACAATTGCTATTTGGCCATCAGCCAACTACGCCTCCCCGTAAAGCTCGAATCAGAATTTGGCACCCCTTTAAGGACAATCGTAAACTAGCATGACCTTAATGTTAACACGAAAGTGTCATGGTCTAATCCTTGACCAACAAAGCCCTCGGCTAAGGGTCTGAACACAACCTTCATGCCAAACCAAAACATTTGAGCGACCACCGCCCCATCTGATCGCTTAACCGCTAAACGACAATCCACAATTTGTCTTTAAATTCCAAGTAGTGATTGCACAAACAACGATCATATACACCAGAAACAGAAGTCATACGATAAAGTCTTCATAACAAAACTAAGTCCTGACAGCCAGATGGTTATCAGAAAATTTGAGCTTATCGACAGTCGACTAAGTTATATATACTCCAGAAGTCGCTTTAATCCCGCATCGTTTTACACACAAAACACATCATGTAAAGAAACACTCGTAACAAATCTCCTAGAGTAATATGAGCCATCCTTAAAAATACAAGAAACAAATCTCGGAAAGCCAACTCCTCACAAAGCACCATGAAGGAAGACGCTTCTTCCCAATGAAAATTTACGTGAGCCCTCCTCAATCACAAATCAAACAATTTAGCATCCAAACAGAAACAACAGTTTGGGTGCCAAAATCCGCAAACAAACCTTAACATTTCTCTACCGCAAAACATCCCTAAGCCCGCGAACATTTCAATCACGAAATGAGGCATATAAGAGAAAATCAACCTTCAGCATTGTGAGACATAGCAAACGCTTGAAGAACCGTTTTTCAACAAAAATACCTTCCTTGATGAAATCATTATCTTGGAAACTCAAACAGTCAAACACACTGTAACACTTATCATTTCGTTGTTGGTGATCACAACAAACAAACTCTAACGTCCTAAACATATTAGCCATCACCACATGAATGGGCTCTCGTACATCCGACAAGGATAATATACCGGGCTATACAAGAAATCCGAAATTTTGGTCAGCACTTCCAAGTGGTCTTTGGAGAGATGCTCAGTTCTTACCAAAAAGTCATATAAGCAGAGAACCTATCGCGGAATTTAAATTGGTACAAATCAGGTTTAAATTGCAATAGGTGAACCGAAAGCCAATTAGTCATCATAAAACCTTAAACTGAGAGTAAACCTAGGTCTTGCACGTTTATGAGTCTCCAGCGAACTAAAAAACTTTGAGTACTCTCATCCTGAACAACGACATATATGGTGATTGTCTGAGAGACATGAATGAGATTACAACACACATCCTGTCCCTCTAACTTCGTAAAACGGTAGATGTCTCAATTTGTAAAACCATCATCTTATAGATTCGAGCAAAATGATCATTAAAAAGCCGAAACACAACAGGGATTCGAAGCCACACACTATCAGTCCCGAAACATAAATACGGCCACATTTGTGCAAAGCAAACAGCCTACGAGGCTAGTCCTGAGGCCAACACAGGTAAAATATAAAATGCCATCAGCAGAAACATGCTCGAAAGTCTCTACACGACACATAACCAGACCATAAAGGTCTTGCTGGAAAACAGGTCATAAAAATCTTAATTCCAAGACGAACTATGAAAGGCATGATCCCTTTGTCAAAGGTACGTAGGCAGTCTTCATAAGGCGCTTGAACCAATCTTACCACATTCTATTCTCACGAGGATTAAAGAATAAAAATCCAACACCTTATAGGAATATGAGGATGAGCTTAATCTCCGCAGTAAAATGTTCTCAACAAAAGTTTTTGAGAGAAAAAGGAAAAGCATTCCTAGCCATAGATTACAATTAAAAATATCACTCGCCCGCAAGAATCTTGCTCGAAACTTGCAGGCTGGGGGCTAACTGTTGGGGTCAAAACAGTAATCTCGAAATCAATGTCTAAGATTGCTACTCTTCGGGAACCCTCCGAAACAATTTCAGAAAGGACCGAAGTAGAATCTTCAAAGTATAAAACTGGCTTTGCCCTCATCCAACTTGCCGAATGGCGAGCAAAACGGACTACGTCTGACTCACCATACGGCGAGCAGGACGGACCTGGTCCAACTCACCGTATGGCGAGTGGGACAAACAACGCTCAACTCATCATATGGGAGCAGGACGAACAGAGCCCAGATCGCCATATTGTGAGCGGAACAATACGAGCCCAGCTCGCCATATAGCGAGCGGGATGATCCGAGCCAGCTCACCATATGGAGAGTGGGACAATCTATGCCCAGCTCACCATACGGTGAATTGGGCGATCTGTCTCCAGCTTGCCATATGGTGAGCTGGGCAACCTGTATCCAGCTTGCCATATGGCGAGATGTATGATCCTTCTTCAGCTCTCCATACGGCGAGTGGAACAGACCATACGGAGGCTAGCTCCTCTCCTTTGGGCCTCCGACTGAACAGTCTCTTGTTTCGTCTTGATTGGAGTTACCGTGGAAACCTTACGATAAAAACCACAAAGACTAGTTTTCTCGTATAAGTTCAAATTGATCGTATAAAATGGCAACGGTTACCTTAAACACCATAGTCCTTGACTACACGATTGATTAAAACTTTTCATAGAACCGGCTTTGTACCGAAGGTGATTTCTCAAATAAATCGTAAAAACACTTAAGACAATAAACAACCTAAAAGGTCTAAAACGCGGCTAAAGCCCACTTACAATTTTAGACGAGAATGAGCCCAAGACTACTATGGCGGTTTATCTTTTATTCACAGGAGAAGATAAATATTAAGTTTACAAGGATAATTACGAAGATCGGGAAAGTGGAAAATTTTCGCGAAGAGATAAACTTGGTCCCAATGGCAAAAGAGGAAAAGAGAGACCGACCTTGAAGACATATATAGGGGGGCTAAAGCAAGGAGCACGAGGATGATTTTTGAGCTCTGTAAACTCTCTGTACTTAGAAACCTTAGGCTTTATTCTCGACAAATTCGGTTTCTATGACTGGCACTCGATTACTAGACAAACTTGCCCATGTATTTCGATCTCTTGTTCCACTCTTTTAATTGAACTCTTTTGGCTTGATCCTCGAAAGGGGTACGTAGGCAGCCTTTCATAAGGTCCAGTCATAAATCTTTAAAATCTTTTTCGTTTTTTTGTCTATCGCTAAGAGAGTTGCGGCCACATAGGTTTTTCTCGACGTAGGTGGTAGTTATAGCAAACTTAGTCTCATTTTACTGCTTGTGTTATACGATTTCCTTTGTAATCCAGTTTCCTGACAAGCCTCATGTATGCTTTCGTGTATGGAACGCTCATACGCAAATTTTAAATAAAGATTTACTTTTTCTAAACTCGCTTTATAAAATACATATTTTTCCGCATTTATTTTGTTACTTGTTGTCGGCTCTCGCAGAGAATTCATACTTCAAGGAAAATCGATGGTGCGAATTTCGTTTCCCACAGATGGGATTCTCGGAAACTTGGATTGTCTGGATAATGTGTTGTATTACTTCGGTTAAGTACAAGGTGCTTATGAATGGCCAACAGAGGGTAAAAATTGTTCTGGAGAGAGGTCTACGTCAAGGAGATCCTTTGTTTCTTTCATTTTATTCTATGCACGGAAGTGCTCGTTAGCCTTCTCAATCATGCAGAGTACCAAGGAAAGATAACGGGGATGTGTGTTACACGCGCGTGTCCATCGGTATCTCACCTTCTCTTTGCTGATGATAGCCTTTTCTTCTGTAAGGTGGAGCCATGTGAATGTGATTAAGTAATAAAAGTAGTCAGGAAATATGGACAAGCATCTTGCCAATATATCAACTTTTGATAAATCTTCTCTACTCTTTCGTAAGAGAATTGGCCCAGATGTTAGACAGCAGATTAAATATACTCTTGGGATCCAGAACAAAGAAGGAATGGGAACTTACTTAGGAATCCTAGAGGATATCAGTGGTTCTAAATGTAAATTGATGAACATAGTAAATGGATGGACGGGTAGATGGCTTTCTAAAGGAGGAAAGAAAGTTTTGATTAAGTCTATCTTGCTAGCTTTCCCGACATATGTTATGCCTACTTTTTTGCTCCCACTACAGATATGTGAAAACCTTGCAAGTGCCATTTCACAATTCTGGTGGAGTTCAAACTCACCGGAGAGAACAAGTCACTGGGCTAAATGGGAAAATCTCTGTTTACCAAGAGAAGGAATTGACTTCAGAATGATCCATGAGTTCAACTTGGCTCTACTAGCAAAAAAACTATGGAGACTTCAATATCCGGATTCGTTAGTGGCTCGAATTTTGAAGGAAGATAATACAGATTGACTTCGCCATTACGAACAATCTCTTCAAGCAACCCATCCTATGTATGGACTAATATTTCTGCGACAAGAATTTTTTTGCTATTGCGTATCAAACAGAATATTCATTCTGGATATGTGGTAAAGGTATGGGAGGAACCTTGGGTCCCTGCTACACCAGCTAGACCAACACACCCTTCTGCCCCAGTATTGCACCCGAACATGAGAGTTAGAGAATTCATTAATCAGGAATCGAAGGAATGGGATGTTAGACTACTAGAGGATTATGTTTCCCCTGCTGATATACCTCTCATAAGGATTTTGGCCATAAGCTCAACTCATCACCGCGACACATTTTGCTGGAATTACACTAGGAATGACCTATACACAGTTAAATCAAGATATTGGGTAGCTCGAAATCTATTGAAGACTAGAAAAAGAGACGACAGTTTTGGAGCCCAGTGTAACCAACCTCCAAGCCTTTGTTTGAAACGTAAAAGCACCTCAAAAGATATGTCATCTTATGTGGCAATTGATAACTGGACATGTGGCGGTTACAAGGAATCTGGATCGTCGTAATATGAGATGCGATAATTACTGTCCAAGATGTGGGGAACTAGAAGAAACTGTTACTCGTGCCATAATTGAATGCCCCCCAGCTCTGCAAGTATGGTCCCTATCAGCGACACCATCTAGCACCAACATCTTTACTTTACCAAGCACTTATGCCAATATGGACTATCTCTTATGGAGAAAGAATGACATTGTTCAGCTAGAACTCGACATGGATCGTTATCCTTGGATAATTTGGTATACCTGGAAGGCTAGAAAGGGTAAGCTATGTGGGGGATTGACAGAGATACTTTGGAACTAGTAAGATATGAAGTTAGTGAATGTCAAGCCTAGTTTAATGCAAATGGGACGATTACTCCCACGCCACAAGAGGATAATTGTTGGGGTCAAAATCGGTTATGACGGAATTAACTCCTGAAAGTTTCTGAGAAATATTTCATGGAAGAAAAATAGTTTGTTCGACGGATTCTCCAATCAGTTCCTCTGGTCAGCTTGCCCTAGGGCGAGCTAAGTCCCTCAAACCGCCAGGGTGAGCTCGGTTCCTCGGGTAAGCTCGCCCCAGGGTGAGCTCAGTCCCTCAAGGGTCAGCTCGCCCTAGGGTGAGCTCAGTCCCTCAAAGGCCAGCTCACCCAAGGGAGAGCTCGGTTGCTCGGGTCAGCTCTCTCTAGGGAGAGCTCAGTCCTTCAAACAGCCAGCTCGCCCTATGGCGAGATTGGTTCCTTGGGTCATCTCGCCCCAGGGCGAGCTCAGTCCCTTAAGGGTCAGTTCGCCCTAGGGTGAGCTCAGCCCCTCAAAGGCCAGCTCGCCCAAGGGCGAGCTCAGTTCCTTGTGACAGTTTGCCCTAGGGCGAGCTCAGTCCCCCAAACGGCTAGCTCACCCTAGGGCGAGACCTGTTCCTCGGGTCAGCTTGCCACAGTGCAAGCTCAGTCTCTCAAGGGTCAGCTCGCTCTAGGTCGAGATCAGTCCTTCAATGGTCAGCTCGCCCTAGGGCGAGCTCAGTCCCTCAAAGGCCAACTAGCTCAAGGGCAAGCTCGGCTCCTCAGGTCAGCTCGCCCTATGGCGAGCTTGGTTCCTTTCAAACAAGCTGGGTAAAAGGCGAGTATGACTGCATCACATCAATATTAAGTAATCTCGTCTCGTCTCATAGCTCTCTCTATCAGGCCACGACTTTGCTTACAATTACCCTTGTTTTTTTTTAGTTCTTCGGGAACGCTAACCTCCTGGTAAGAGACTACGAGGCGGAGATCAAAGCCCAGGAGAAGACCAGATCCTTGAAGAGGAAGAGGAAGGAGAACGCCGAGTTAGTGGTCAATAGCGGCACGTATGAAGACCATATCGGTAGCCTAGTGGCCGAGAAGGATGAAGCCGTGGAGATGGCCGAGACCAAAAAGTCTCGTGGGGAACTTCTTTCCAAGGAGTTGGAGGAGTTGAGGGCTCAGAAGGAGCTTCTCGATTCTCGTCTTAAGAAGTTGGATCATGAGAAGATCGAAGCAGAGTCTAAGTTCGAGACGACAACCAGGAGGTTGAGAGAGTCCCGGGAGCACGAAGTGAGGAAGGAGCTGCGCATCGAGGCAGCCCTGCGGAAACAGGTGACGCCTGTATACGAGAAGATGCGCCAGTTTCTGGAAGAGCAGCCCTCGATTCAACAGAAGCTGACTCTCTATTCCCAAACCAAGGGGGCCCGACAAGGTCTCGAGAAGATTCAAGCTCTCTGGATGTCCATGGACGAAGTTCTTGAACAAGTGAGGACCGACGAAACTCGGTACTCTGATGAGCTGAAAGAAATGGAGGTCATCAAAGCCTCCGAGATCAACCTCCAACCGTTTGGCCTTGACGAGCACGGTTCCAATTTGACAGTCTTCTCTCCTCATGATATTGAGGATCTCCGCGTTTTATTTATGCTTTGTTTTATTTTTTTCCTTTTTGTTTAGGTAAGAAACTCCTGCCCCATTTAAACGGGCTTTTGTAACACTTGTTGCTGAGTATGGCTAGTATCTTCGTTTTTATGGATATCACCTATTTTTTTATCATTTTTGGAAAGTTAATTGAAAATGACGACATTCAATATAAACCGACATCTATCGTGGGATAGCAGGTTTAGAACCAAGTATTTCGTCGAGGGTAAACTCGGACGTATAGGTTTTGTCGAGAAGAAAAATAGGACTACATCTTGTCAGACGAGCCGACATTGCTTAACTTGTACAAAATAGGAAGAAACATACTCACTTAATTTTAAGTTTGCGAGCAGTTTTTCCTTTATCGTTTATTGTGATGTCACGTTTCATCATTCAAATTTTTATTCTCTAAGTGTTTGATCACAACATAGAGTGAGTAAATCCATTCGACTTATTGTCTACTGTGGTCTACTACCGACTTCGAGCCATAACTTTGTTATGGTCAACTGGTTCATTTGTTTTGAAGTTCGAGTTGGATTTGAAAATAAAATAAAATATATATATATATATATATTTTACATCAGAGCGGATAAAGCCGTGGTCAAAAGAAATATGTATTATATTATATATATATATATATATATATATATATATATATATATTTTTTTTTTTACTTTTTGTAATTGAACCCGGTTAAAGGCTGCCTACGTACCCGAGATGGGATCAAACCACTCGTAGTTCTTTTCTTTTTCTTTTTTAAGGTACCGATATCGTTTCAGGTTGATCGAGTTCCAGGACCTCGGGATTGGTTCACCAGAAGATGTCTCAAGTCGGTAAACTCCAGGTTTGACTACGTGTGTTATTTTGTAGGGCCGTTCCCAGTTGGTGTCGAGTTACTTGCTCTCCACTCCTTCGTATTTTCGAAGATCTTTCGAAGGACGAGATCGCCGAGTTGTAGCGGGCGAGACTTAAACTTTCAGTTGTAATAGGATTCAGAAAGATGTTGATAATTCTGAATCCGTAATAAAGCTTGATCTCGTCGTTCTTCGAGTTGATCGAGAGCGTTGATCATGATCTGATAATTAGGGTCAACGTGTTGAGGCATCTTCAATCTTCTGAGACTGGTTACATTGACCTTGGCATGAGCCATTGCTTCGACTCCGTAAGCCAATGAAAACGGCATTCTTCCTGTGGCGCTACAAGGTGTAGTTCGATGAGACCAGAGTACTCCATCTAAATCGTCAACCCAATGTCCCTTCTTGAGATCTACTCTTTTCTTGATCCCGTCGACGATGATCTTGTTTGTTGCCTCGGCCTGGACATTTCCATGTGGGTATCTGGGAGTTGGGAAGCTTAGGTGAATCCTCCATTTGTCGCAAAACTAGGATCCGTTATCGGTGACTATTTCATATATGATGTACTTCCAAACGAAACTATGTACCTCGTTCTCGGTGATCTGGACATAAGCTTGACTTTTACCCACTTGGTGAAATAATCGGCCAGGATGAGTAGAAAACGTCGTTGTCTTGAGCTGGGTAAAGGACCAACTATGTTCATTGCCCATCGCATGAACGGGTATGACGCCATAGATGTTATCAACAGCTCGGTTGGAGAATGTATGTTAAACTGTTTGTTTGGAAGGTCGATGTACGAGTTTTATGATCCTTTTTCGTGAAGGTTGTGGTTGAATCTTGATAGGAATATGTTCCCGCTTATCTATCATATCTTGTTCGAGTGTATTTGGCCAAGTGTGGCCGTTTATGTTAGTTATTGCTTAGGCCAACAGTGGTCATTCGACTGTATTGGGACTGGCCATTGGTGGCTTTGAATCACCGTCGCTCTTGCGGCTTTTATATATGTAACGAATAACTTTAGCGTTTTAAGAGCTTTGATTTATACTTTCGTCAAGTGTCAAGGAAAGAATATGAGTAGTCAGTTCATACCTAACTCAAACTGAATTGTTCCATTCGTTTGCTCTGTTGAGACGGGATATCCGAAAAATTCTCAATTTTACAAAGTTTCCGCGAGCATTTATATATGAACAAAGAGACATGTTTTAGGATCTCATATCTGTTTGATATCATGCCTTGAGATGTTAAAGACCATTGTGTTGGGTTTAGGGCAAGACCTTATGTTTACTTTCGGTTTAAGGTTTTCGCGATGACTGGTCGCTTTTAGGTTCACCTGTTGCAACTTCAACCTGATTAGTACCGAATTTAAAGTAGGCGATATGTTCTAAGCTTATACAACTTGTATGGTAAGAATCGAGCATCTCTCCAGAGACAATTTTAAGTCTTTTGAAGTGCTGACAAAAAAATTGGATTTCTTTTATAGCGCGCTATTATCCTAGACGGATGCACGAGGACCAACTGAAAAGTATAGGTCTGACTTAGCGTTCGTTTAGAGAACGGTTGTTATATTCATTTGTGGCCAGTCAACGAATGTGTTGGAAGCGAGTAAATGCGTTCATGAGATGATTGTTTTTATAGTCGCGGATGGACTGTTCTGGTGAAGGTTTGTGTGGATATTTCCGAAAAACTCATGCGACGTCTCGCATTTATTTTGCGAAAATATATTGTGCATAGGATCTTCTAACAACGCGATTATACTGCATCTCTGGTCTGAAGTGAGTTATGACCAATAAATTTGCAGGGATAAACTTAGCATTTGGCTTTCCTTCACCATGTACCGCGATTTTACGGATTTTTTTGAGGATGTTAGGATAGAGCCGTGGAGACCTACGTTCTGTCCGCGAGCATCCTTAATGGGCTTATTAGTGCTTTGTTTGAGTTCCGTTTTTAACAAGTGCTTTGATCGCAACTCGATTATTTTAGAATTTAGAATGGTTTACGAGAAGTTTTGAGATAGTTGCGGGACTTTATAAAAAATCCGACTGTGATCCTCAAATGATCATGTTTACTCTGCCACAATTATTGTCGTTCCCTTTTTTGTCATGTCTCCTTCCGCGCTTTTTGCCCAACTGGTTCCATTGGGAAAATTTTCCGTTTGTAAAGGTTTATCAGTTTTTGGAGGGCGTTTGGAATCGCGTATTAGGTCTTTGACGCTGGAAACCTCGGAGAGTTCTCCGCTAGAAGTTTCGTGGCCAATCCCACACCGAGAACTTTGCAGTTAACGGTCGAGTTTCCGCGGGTTTGGTGGAAGTTGCAGAAGGTATTCTCATCGTAGCTCGAATTCCTGGTACACGTGTTCCCCGTTGTCCGTCCTTGCTCCGATCCCGAGTTGATTGCGTAATTTTGCGCTCCTTGGAGCTCCTCTCACTCGTGGTGGACATACTTGTCGTTACGAGGGTTTTTCTCTTCGACTTCTGATCAGTCGCAGCAATCTTCGAGGTTGTTTTCGGTTGTTTATGCTTTTGCGACAAAACCTTCGTCTCCTCCTTGATGATGATGTAGTATGTGGCCTTGTGAAGCGTGTCTTGGATCATACATGGGTTTTCAAGAGTAATCTACTTCCTGAACTTCCACTTGTACCAAAGCGTCTTGCGGAGAGCGTCTATGGCCTACTTGTCGCTTATCCCGCTGACTCTAGACATGAAAATTTTGAATCGGTTCATGAAGTCGCAGAGTGATTCGTCTTTTCTTTGAGCCAAGCTCTAGAGGTCGACGTCGGAAGTTTCTCGACCTTAACTATCATACATAACTTACTTCAAACAAACGGATCATGCTTCAGAATCTAAACTACGATAGAAAAATTCTACACTGGTACGTGATTTAAGGAGTAGACCCTCACCTTAGCCACGTAAAAAAACAAGGAATAGATAGGAAACATGACTTGGATCAGCTTGCCCTAGAGGATATGGATTGACAGAAGATCAGAAAGGACAAAAGACGACAAACAAAACGAATCAGTAAAATATGATTAAACCCAAAGCTTATGATAAAATAATACTTTTTTCACAAGTAATATGGGAAAAGGGACACTTAAACCTCATGGCTTGAATGTTGATGGACTCCGACGGCATGAGTTATGATGTTGGTTACGTCCAAGAAGGATATATACCAACGCACCATAGATCATGGAAAACACCATAACGAGAGGAAATTAAAATGATTAGTTAAGGTTCACGAGTTAAGGACATTGCTTGCAGCACAAGAAACAAATAAGAGGCAGTCAACCTTGTCGATCTACAACTCTTGTGACAAACTGGTTTACCAGTGGCTCATCGTTGATGGTCGTGTGGATCAGCGCCAGTGGTGGTGAGTGACTCATGACAGATGAAAGCGGTGACCGGTGATGGTGAAATGGTGGCTTATGCTTCACCTTCTCCACCTCCCGGATTTGATGCAGGATGACCTCATGGGAAGGTGGTGGATCCTTGACAACGGTGGCCATGCGTGGCATCTCCGATAGTTGATGAACAGCAGTACTGGATCCACACTGTAACATCCAAATTGGAACCCTCACTATCACCCTAGGCGTGCAATTCTCTCTAACAACCTAGCTTCTCATCTCAATCATCACATAGAATCAGATCAACCATTCACACAATCATATAATCATTCATATCATTCATCACAGCAAACAAGGCAGTCCATTAAGTCCTTTTAAACAGTGTGAAGGTTCTTATGCAACATGATCCATTCATCTATCACCCTAACTCTCATTATGATCTATCAACCTAACTCACAAACAGGGTCTAACCAAACCCTAGTTCCAACATAAAGAATGCAGAGATCAACAGAACATATATGGGATCAAATCACCTCACCTTAGGGATTTGGGTTCTGAATCTGGATCTGGATCTAGAGATCTGGAACAAGGGAACAAGGAAACGAGATCTGGTCACCACCACACCACCACCACTCGGCGACGGCAAGAAGAGAGAGAGAGAGAGAGAGAGACGCAGAAAAGGAGAGAGAGAAGAGAGAGAGGCGCGCGGAGAGAGAGAGAGAAGAGAGAGAGATCGGTGCAGGGGGGGGGGGGAGAAGCTCGACGGCTAGGGCTTTCAGCTCCCGGGACTTCTCTGCAAAGCTTCACTCCAAGTTTCTGATGAAGAAATTGAAGGGGCTGCAGTTCCTTTTATAGGAAAAGGGGGGGGTGAAACCTAGGTTTTTCCCTAATGGGCCGTAGGCAAGGCTTCATTTTTCTTTAAAAAAATGGGCCTGGTTTTGGGATGTTACAGTGTGGATCAGCGCCGGTGATGGTGAGTGACTCGCGGCTGATGAAAGTGGTGACCGTGATTGTAGTAATCATTCCGAAGGGATAAAATAGTCAAGATCGACAAGCTAGAATTTGAAGCCAAGCTTTTGGGAATCAAAGTATTTGGAGGAATGTTAAGTTTTGATGACATAAAACTTGACATAATTCAGAAATAAATAAAAGTTGGACGAGCACCTACGGTTGGTGGTCGAATCATGAACGATTGGATCGATCAAGAAATTTTGAAGTAAGAGGTGGTCGAATACCTGATCATACATGGACCATGAATCAAGTAGGTCGATCGACCATGGTTACACTATGTGATAGATCAAAGGAGGATGTTTTGGAAGTATGACGTCTTTTGAAGCAAAATGTTTTAGAAGCACAACGTTTTAGAAGCATAACGTTTTCAAAGCATGACGTTTCTGGAAGAATGTCATACGAAAAAAACTGAAGTAGGCAAAAATACTAATTTCGGTATTATGGAATGTTTTTGGAGAAGCCTGAAGATCGGAAAATATTTACCGTCAAGGTTAAAATTGAGTCTAGAAATTATTAAAAATATTCAGCTCATCAGAACGAGCAAAAATACTAATTTTGGGATTGATCATGGGCTAAAAATATGCCGGAAAGACCAAAATCAGACCAATGGACTGAGAAGCACGAGGTAGCTCGATTCATGGGATCAGAATGTGGTGTACACTGTCTATTTAGCTATCTGTCTAAGAAATCTCGAGGTGTCGCCGCACATGGAAATGATACTATGCGGCTTGACATGTCGTAGTACAAGGTATTACCGTGCATGCAACCGGTATATGCGTGCTGATATGTGGGAGCGATGTGTCGCAGCTCATGCAATCAGTGCATGCAGGCAGCCATGTGGATGTGGTGTGTGTCATTATGCATGAGACTGAGTCAGGCAGCAAGACATGTGTGCGCTATGTGTTGCCGCGCATGCGACCAGAAGCATGCAGGTTGACACACAGAAGATCGTGTGGCCTCTCCTTACTGGCCAGCAACTTCTATAAATATCCAGTCCTCCCTTCAGTTTTCAGACATCCATTACACATCAAAATCAGTAAAAACGTGGGTTAGAGAGAGAGCGAAAGTGGTAGCTTTGAAGAAAATTTAGTCGAGTTTGGACCAATTGGGGATCAGTCTGTTCAGGTCAGTCAATATCTACATGATCAAGCAGAAGTGTTGTTCAGATTAATCCAGATCAGTCAAGGTCAGGTTGGGTTTTGGCTAAGTTTTCTCCGATTGACCAACTACTTATCGGCATAAAACATTGTGGGTTGGTTTGTATGAATTCCACTTGGAATTTAGGATAAGTTTGTGGTTTTGTTTTAGTTCCACTTGGAACTTAGGATATAGATCGAGTATTCATATGTAGTAGAATGTTCATGTTATTGCATGATAGAGTCCTTAGGGTTAGTTATTAAACCGGATTCAGTTTAGCACGTGGTAAGCTGAGATGAAACAGAATTAAGAACTAGTTAATAACCTGACTAGGACTAGGATGCATCATGTTATATATTTTTACGTGTTGAGATGGTTGAGTGTAGGTTCCTGTTATCTTTAAAGATAGTTTCGTAACATGAGGCCAAACTATCTGGGTAACAGTTTGATTGAGTAGATTAATTGTTAGATTTAATTAAATGCTTTCTTCTTTAATTAATCATGTTGATTGAAGTTAGTTAGCTCTAGGAAAGGGAGTGACTAACTAGTTGAGTTGTTATATTTATGGTTATATGGTTATGTATTGTTGTTTAGTTGATTAGACATAGTACTAAGGGTATTCGGCAATATAGGCCGGATTACTAGTACTAGTGGTTAATGTTGTAAAGTCGAGAATCTAGTTAGGATCTGGAACCTTAGCCTTAGGTTAGGTTCTGGATTGAGTTTGTGTTGTGAGAGATTTTATACCATATAGCATGTGCGTAACCCGCCCATGCTAGACATGTAATAATATAATAAAATCCAAAATTAGAATAATATAATAAAAAACTAAATAAAACTTACTAAACAGTGGGTTGCCTCTCACTTAGCGCTTGGTTATAGTCTCTGATAATTCTTCCAACTGTTGAGAAATATCTTTCTTCATTAGGCTATGAGAAAAAGCAATCTCATCAAACATATTTTCCAATTGTGTTTCTGCTGTTGTCTTTTGTCTGTTGGCTTTAGTGTCGATCGATGGTCGTAGTGTGCCGTTGATTGATGCTCGTTCTTCTTGCGTAAACGCATGTTATCTTTGTATAGTATCCAAATCTTGATTCATCTCATCCATGCGTTTAGTCAAACCGGTGAGGCACTTATCTATAGGATAATAGACCTTATCAAGCCTCGTGTAGAACTCATCTAGTGACATCTCTTGAGCTTTGTTGATCTCATGCACAATATCATCAATCTCTGCTCTACTGTATGTCCTTTGATTCTCCATAGACATACTGGTCCTTGCTGCATGTTTTGGTAAACCTATGTAGCTCTGCTCAAACATAGTAGCTCTCTCTAGAGCTGCTCTAATGTCTTCAGCTTACACATTCAATACTCTTCCGTCTGTAGCTCGTGCATTACCATTCTCATCTCTGTAGATGCCATACTCATCTTTCTTTTCCGAATGGAAAATTCTTCTGCCCTTAGCATTATATGCTCTCGTACCATGCTTGATACAGCCGTCGATCAATGCTGGTTGGATCCCGTCAATCGATGATGAACTCTCCAGATTATAAGAAGTTGAAGTACGAAGTTTCACAAACTTCGGAAGGGTGCTGTCGATCGATGCACGATGTCTACTATCGATCAATCTCAGATGTGAAGATGTGTATGGAATATTACAGATAGACTCGTTCTTTTGCATCTCAATGTCGATCGACGCTGAATAATGTGTGTCGATCGATGTGCATTTATCCACTTTCACCCAGTTCTCGTCATCTAATACTAGGTCGTGATATTCAAACAGCTTTCCTTCTCCATCTATCGATGGTGTATAGTGGCCGTTGATTGATGTTTGATTACCAAGTTATTGTCCGAACAGATTTCCAACTCCATTGGCCAACCCAAGCATTATGCAATCATCTGAATCGAGTTTTGACTCTGCTTCAGGGTCAGTATTGATCGATGGCGAATGGTTGCCATCGATCGATGTCAATTTTCGGAGTTGATGGGAAACTTGGAAAATACTAGCCTCTTCCATTGGCTCCTCGTTGAAGTCATAATTTCAAAAGCATGTGGCCACAAGTTCTGCATCATTAGACAACTCAATCAGAGTAGGCTTGCTCTTATTCTTTATATTATATATATTCTAATAATCTATGATTTTTGTGTTAAAGATCATGTCTGAGTAGTTCTCTTGTTAGGTTTAAGGGTTTACTAATGTTATTGATGGATTAGCCAAACAATAAAATTTATGGGATGATTATTAGATCTATCAATAGAATTGTGTTTATTACTTGTGTTCTGGAGTAGCTAACTAGAACCCTGATCATAGGATAGTTAGACGCAAGCGAAAGCATGGTCTGCTACCATAATTAATATTGTTGAGCTAGGTTGCTAGAAATAAATGAGAGTTGATTTAGTTAATTTAGTGAACTCGAGAGACCATCGATCGATGCAAGATCATTGTCATCGATCGATGGTCATTCCGTGTTAACAAGCAAGAGCTGAGACATCGGACTAGTTCTATGATTATTACCCTTAGCTTCTATCATCTATAATCCACTTGCCTGAAACCCTATATCTAGCTATTTATTATTATTGTTTACTTACTAATCAAGCAATTATCTTCTATAGTTTATTTACTGCTAATTAATCTATTTGCCTATCTTAATTGCGACTGTATTGAGTTTATTGTGTTTCCACGCTCCCTGTGCATTCGATCCCTAAATACTATAATTTGACCTCTCTTGGCAAGAGTAGTTCGTAGGGTTAATTTGATAGAGTTTTCATTGAAATACATAAAAACCCTCCTATCAAATTTGGCACCGTTACCGAGGAGCAAGGATTCACCACTAGACTCAATTTGTTTGATTTAGTCTAGATATTTTTCTATATTAGTTTACTTACATAAAAAAAATTCTTGTGTTTCAGGTACGTACATATTAGTATCGGGAAGCAATGAGGAGAGGATTTTTGGGTTCTCCAAAAAAGGAACTTGCTGATTTACGCATGATCCATAATTCTCGAGGGCAGTTGACACTCTCCAAGCAGTGATCGCTAGCAAAGAGAAGCGAGCATCGATCGACACCAATACTTCACCATCGACCGATACTAAGATCACGACATCGTTCGATGCCCACATTCTGCCGTCGAGCGATACTATTTGCGGGAAGACAGAGAAAGACGAGCATCGATCGATAGAAGAATTGACCAGGCCTACTCAACTCTATGTTAACAGGTATGCGATTAAACATTGAAAAATTCAGGGGATAAACGGCCAGATAAGACCTGCATACTTTAATCATGTGCGTGAACACCCCTTTCATGGTTTTCCCGATGACGATCCCATGGACCACGTTGAAACACTAGAAGATTTTTTGTTTAGCATCCCAGAGCATGAAGGAATTACAAACTATCTCCTCTGCAAGTTATTTAAGTATTCTCTCTCTGAGAATGCAGTTGTTTGGCTGAAACTTCTGCTACAGGAATCTCTCACTACCTGGAACAATGTCAAGACTGCGTTTCTGACTAATTTTTTTGATGATGCGAAGACCGAAGAGCTAAGGGATAAGATTTTGACATTCTATCAAGGACCTACTGAAGGGTTCATAAGTTGTTGGGACAGATTTAGGGGGTATCAAAAAGACTGTCCACATCATGGTTTCACGGAGGTTCAACTGCTGAGATTCTTCTGCAAGTGTATTAATGTGGAGTATCATATGATGCTGGATTAGGCAAGCGAAGGGAACTTTGAAACCAGGACTCCGTAGGAAGCTAAGAGACTGATTAAGAACTTTGAGTCTAGCAACAATATCAGGAATATGGATACTCACATGATGCAATCATGTGTTATGAATAATGACAAGATCTTTGAGGTCGAGGACAAAATTGATTTTCTACATGAAGTCTCGTTGGTGGAACAGGCTACAGAACAGGACGAAAATCAAATATATCAAAGGATGGAATCTATTGTGGAACGAATCATAGAAATTCAGCAGATGACAAGTGCATACTTAAATTTGAGGTTGGATTATATCCACAAAGAGCTGAATGGAAAATTTGAAGCCTTGGACGCCCATGTCATGATGCTAAACATCCAGGTTTTTCATACAGCATAAGCTGTAAACAAGCAAGAAGCTCTGGTTAAAGAGAAAGCTAAGGAGAGTAAGACAATTGAAGAGTGCGTAGGAACAGTAAAAATTCAGAGCCACTCAAACTTCACCACACGATATATGCATCCTTCCCGCTTGTACTGTGTTAAAATGCACGCCGTTGACCGACACCAACAAGAATACATCGATCAACATCGACGGACGACCAACGATCGGCATCAGCAGTCGAGCATCGATCGACACCCACCAATGTCAAGCCCAAATTCACACCACTCATTAAAAAGGCCAATAGTGAACACCGATCAGCAGGATGTCGATACACCAGAACAAGGGCAATTGATCCAAGCTTAAACCTCTTTCGTTGGCAGTATCAATCGACGATACACACCATACATCGATCGACACCAACAAGATGACATCGGTCCACATCAATGGGCGACCAACAATCGACAACATCAGTAGAGAATCGATCGACACCCAAGGGAGAACACTGATCGACAAACACCACCTGATATCAATCAACACCCATCATTGGACAAAGAGCCAAGTTACATGACTGAACCAGAAACGGTTGAGGAGAGAATGCACGAGTCCAAGGGTTCACACCTTGCTGTTCCAAAACATCTGCAACCACCTTTCTGTGCAGAAGAAGCTGCTGGGATTCACAAAAGAGTGAAGTTGATACATGACCCTGTGAAGGTTGTGGTTCCTTGTGTTATATTGGAAGTTGAATTCCTATTCCACTAGATAGAGGTACACATCTAAGTTCCTACAATGGGGTATTTGATGATCATATGTTTGTAGTAGTTTCTCAGAGAGGGTCGAGATGTAGAAGTGAAGTCGATAAAGGGCCACCAGAAACAGCATCGACCGACACCTACCAGATACCATCGATCGACACCTACCAGATACCATCGATCGACACCGGGCGCATATAAAAGCAGCAAAAGTCAGAAGTGTTTGGAAGTATTTTTGATGGAGGCACCACGAGATTAGACAAGTCTGGAGGAAAGAAAAAGAGGAATTGGAAGAAGAGGAAAAGGATCAAGGATAGTCCTCAGTTATCATTGGTTCCCTACTTCTCAGATGGTGTCAGGAAGTACAAAGTGCGCAGCAGATGCTTCTCGCAGCCATTTGCAAAGCTCCGAGCACTCCTTATTGCTGAGATGATATAAAAGGAGAAGAGTCTATAGAGGCTTTCACAAAAAGGGTGATGAAGCTTCAGAGAGTTGACATTGATAGTTGTTTTAGAGCAAGTTATCATTCTCATATAGACTGAATCAGATCTCCAGAAGTCAAGCTAATGACTAAAAATAAGCGCTGAGTGGGAGGTAACCCACTATTAGGTTTGTTTTAAATTTTGTTTTATTTTCATTTATTATTGTTTTTCGTTTTTGTTGATTTAAGGTTAAAAACACATTGTAGCATCGATCGACATTGTAGCAGACCCGACGATCGATACTGTAGCAGAACCGTCGATCAACACTGTAACAGAACCGCCGATTGACAATGTAGCTGTGTTACTGTAGCTGTGACACTGTAGCAATGCTACTGTAGCACGATACTGTTCATCGGAAAAAAAGAAACTTGTTTTTGTTTATTACTGATTATTTGTGTTTTATTTATTTCAGATCAAGGAACATGAGTCTGCACAGAGCATCAATCAACACTTGATAACTGTCGATCAACAACGATCAACCAACATGACACCCTTCTCCCTATCCCACGGAATGGAGGCTATGTCACCCGCCGAAGTCAGCATCCCAAGCCTCCGTCAGCTCACACTCACCAACGACAAAGAACTCAACAACGCAATGATCATCGATCACTTAGACCAAGTCTAAGAAAAAAGTGACCAAGCTCTCACCCGCATAAAAACTACTAGCATTTGGCCGTCCAATATTACAACAAGAAGATCAGGGGAAGGTTCTTTCAAGAAGGTGACCTTGTCCTTCGTAAGGTCTTCGAAAACACTCGTGAATGGAAGGCGGGAAAGCTCACCGCAAATTGGGAGGGGCCTACATAATCTCGAAAATCGTCAAGCCATGTGTCTTTGAGCTTAGTGAGATGGGCGGAGAAAAAGTCCTGAAATCATGTAACTCCATGAATCTCAAGCGGTACTACTACTAAAAAAGACGGAGCAAGCAAGAAGACCGGCGCACTCCTGTTATACCAAAAATAACACCCAGGAGGATCCGCCCCTTTTACTTTAAGCATTTACTTTTCTCGTAAAGGTGAACTATGATCGGCTTGATCTCCGTCTGTGGGGTGTGGGAACCGAAATCCACACCGTTGATTTCTGTAAACTTTAGGAAGTAAGGAATCCATAACTTTCCAAGGAGATCCCGGATAATCTGTTTTAAACCAGATGCAACACAATCAAACGATGAGAACAAACAAAGTACTAAATAAATGACAAAATAAAAGGAGAGCGAAAGAAATCTTATTCCGAATCAGCGTTTAACCGTTTACAAGAAGGAAAGAGCCTTGGCCACAAGAGCTGCTAGCGAGTTCCTAGTTCTAGCAACCTAAGACTGCAAATCCCTAATCTAGTCGTAGTTTGATATCAAAAACGTAAATAAATGTCTATTGCTTTAAGTTTGCTGACTTGGTGTGTATTTTGTTCTAGCAGGGTAATGTATATCTTAAATAATCTACTGTCAAATTAACCCTAATCTTAACACACTCTATAATACTCTTGTCAAAAGAGATCAGGTGTAGTACTTAGAGATCGAATCCACAGAGAGCAAAGGAACACAATAGATTTCTTAGTAATGAATAACCAGATTAAGGAAATATTCTTTGTCAAGAAGCATGATGCAATATGGAAATATGCTACTAATGCAAATATGGAAATATTCTAGATGTAACTATAAATGTAAATATATTAGATCTAGGGTTTCAAGCTTTATGAATTATAATGGATAGGAGACACGGAAATATAAATATTCTAGAACACAAATGTTAACTATTCTAATCCTTTTAACTCCAACTCTCGTATGTGAGCAAAATGAATGACCATCGATCGAGGGCTAAGGCCTGGTGCCTATCGACGGTGAAATCAGAAGGAAGTATGGACGAGATTTGATAAGTCCCCCATACTTATTAGACCAGCTCTCGCATGTATCTAACAGCCCAATTCAACATAATCTATTCTGGCACAGAATCTACTTTCGTAGTTGTCCATGTCCTATCATTGAGATCTTCGTTAGCTAATCTAGAATGCAAGCACTAAACACAACTCAATTGATGGATATTAACTTAACCTAACAATCCTAATTTTGGGTTAATCCATAGATTTTATCATTCAACCCTAAATCTAATTAGTAACTACTCAAGCATGATCTTTGTCACAAAATCATAAATGAATATAACAGATATGATATAAAATATAAAAACCAAAGAAGTTCCAGGAGGACTCTGAAGGAGTTTCTCCTTTCTCTCATAATACAAAATAAATCTAAAAGTGCTCTTTATGTCTCTCTGTCTCTCAAGACATAAATATAACTATAAAAACCTTAAGTCTAGGTCAAAAACTCGTCTAGGATATTTTTGTCTTTCTGACTTGGGATTTTATAATTGATCGATGATACATGTGCTACATCGATCGCTCTCGAGCTTCGATCATCGGTCGACGTCTAGTGTGTTCCATCGATCAATGGTTTCATCGACTGCCTAGATGAACAGCTACAAATTCTTCTCTTCTAAATGCTCCAAAAGCTCCAAGTATCTCATATATCTCCAAAATGTTTTTGGACCTGTAAATACTCCAAAAAATAACCTAAACACACATAATAGACTCTAAATAGAGCCTATAATATGGCATAAAACTGGTAATAAATAGGCTATATCATTTCTCCAAACTTAACATTTTGCTTGTCCTCAAGCAAACAAGTCTATGAAAGAGGTTTCTAAAAGTGGGGACTCACATAATATCTAAGTATAACTATCACCCTACTTTGTTGCAACCACATCCTATCAAGTCAATCACAGAGAAACTTTATATACCCTATCCTAGTATAGCAACCAAATACATTCTACCAACAACTTAGCAAATACTAGCTTGACTCCCTCCTCTACTGATCTCAATTCTTTGCATAAAGTAAAAGTGATTGCTTAACCTTGGGAGTATCAATCAAATGACACATGGGTTCTTACCTCTGCAAGTATCTTAACAACTAAGTACAAAGTCTTCTTTGATCCCTTTCTTCCCGCCTTTTCTCTCTTCTCTGAATCTTTTTAGATCTCTTCTCGTTATTTTTTTCTCTTTTTTGTTTTTCTTTCTTTTTCTTTTTGGGCAAAGTTGTAGGCGAATAATGGGGTCATAGGTAATTTACCTATCCCTCGCTTCCAGCAATGTGTGATCATTCCTTTGAATTAGAATAATGGGGTCATAGGTAATGTACCTACCCCTCTGCATCTTGGGAAATTATCTCAATCTTTTAGACTTTTAAGTAGATGCTGAAGAGAGAGAGAGAGAGGGAACCAAAGGTGCAATAACTTGTACCTACAGACTTGCAGAAGGAACTCGATCCAGTGTATACCAAGCCCCAAAGCAAGCTGATAATGTCAGGATTAGTGTTGGAAATCAGCTTCGGTTCCTTCAAACTTTCTACGCAAGTGTGATATAGTGGCAGGATGATCCACTTTAGTATTTCTAGTAATCTCTGCAAATAACCTTCTAAAAATGGTGCTAAAGTTAGGTTAGTCAATAATAAATTTTTGATCATAATTCCTTTTGACTCAATAATTTTTTTTTGGAAAACTTATATATATATAGCAAAAAAAACTCAAAACAAATCAAGTAGCGTTAGCGAACCTCCCCCAGACTTAAATTACACTGTCCCTAGTGTAATCTGCCCCAGTTTGGTTAGGAAAAATTTAAATTATAAGTAATAGTTTAAGTAAGAAACTCGATACCAGACTCTGTAATGAGTGTCGATCGACGCGAGGTATGATATGTCGATCGATGGTCGCGAACCATTATCGACTGATGGTGACTTTGTGGTGTCGATCGATGTCTGACCTTTAAGTTCCTGCTCTCTTTTTTATATAAGTATAAAACTCAAAAATAGAAAACAATATTAGTAAAACCTCTCCCAGACTAAAACAATACTATCACGAGTGTTATTCAGTCCGTGATTGGTGAGGAAAATAAATCATAAGGACACAATTTGATAAAGGAAAATGGTATACCTGCTTGCTGATGGTGACCGTCGATCGACACAGTTAAGTGGTGATCGATCGATGCGTGGGATACTCCGTCGATCGATAATGATCAAGTGTCTATCGATGCTCTCTGCAGACTCATGTTCCTTTTTCTTAAAAACCTGTAATAATATAATAAAATTTGAAATTAGACTAATGTGATCAAGAAAATAATTAAAACTTACTAAAAAGTGGGTTTCCTCCCACTCAATGCTTGTTTATAGTCTTAAGCTCAACGTTTGAACTTTTTGACCAGTATGGAGGTGGATAAACACTTGGAAAACAAGTGTCTACATCTTCTATGCTCATCTGAAACCATGTACCAATGAAGCTCCTCATTGATTCATCCCTCCTGGTTTTCTAATTCTTTCTAACCTCTCTAGCAACCTCCATTGAATGCATTCTTCTTTGTAGGTTCTCAATATTGTGATGTAGCATTCTAAGTCTTGCAGCTGTAATCTCTGATATGTCTTCCAGTTGTTTAGAAATATCTTCCCTCATTAGGCTCTGAGAAAAAGTAATCTCATCAAACCTATCTTCCAGTTGTGTTTCTGTTGCTGTCTTTTGCCGGTTGGCTTCAGTGTCGATCGATGGTCGTAAAGCGCCGTCGATCGATGCTCGTTTGTCTGGCCTAATCGCATGTTGTCTTTGTATATTATCCAGATCTTGCTTCATCTCATCCATGCTTGTAGTCAGACTGGTAAGGCATCTGTCTATAGGATAGTAGACATCATCAAGCCTTGTGTAGAATTCATCCAGTGACATATTTTGAGCTTTGTAGACCTCATGCACAATATCATCAATTTTTGTTCTTTTGTATGTCCTTTGATCTTCCATAGGCATACTGATCCTTGCTGCATGTTCCGGTAAACATATGTAACTCTGCTCAAACATAGTAGCTCTCTCTAGAACTGCTCTGATGTCTTCAGCTTGCACATTCACTACTCTTCCGTCTGTAGCTCGTGCATTACCATTCTCATCTCTGTAGATGACATACTCATCTTTCTTTTCCCAATGGAAAATTCTTATGTCTTTAGCATCATAAGCTCTCGTTCCATGCTCGATACAACCATCGATTGATGTTGGGTTTGTCATGTCGATCGATGTTGAACTCTCCGGATAGTAGACATTTGAAGTACGAAGTTTGTGGAACTTTGGAACGGTACCGTCAATCGATGTGTGATGTCTGTTGTTGAGCGATCTGAGATGTGGGGCGTGTAGGGAATCTTACGAATCTGCTCGCTCTTCTGCTTCTCTATGTCGATCGACGCTGAATGAGGTGCGTCGATCGATGCGTGTCTTTCCACTTTCGCCCAGCTGGCGTCGTCTAATACAAGATCATGATATTCAATCAGCTCTCCGTCGATCGATGGTGTATGGTATCCATCGATCGATGGTGTATGGTAACCGTCGATCAATGATTGAGGACCAAGTTGTTTCCCGAATGTATCTTCATCTCCGTTGGCAAGTCCGGACTTGTCTTCTTGGTCAATATCGATCGATAGCGTAGGGTTACCGTCGATCGATGTCGATTTCCCGAATTGATGGGAAATTTGGAAAACACCAGCCTCTTCCAGTGCGGTACCACGGTACTCGATTTGCTCCTCCTGTCTGTAATCTTTGTCGTACTCGAGGTAGGCTGGGGTGTAATTACCATCTGAATGGCAGGCGTTGCTTGTTTCTGGGGTGAGGTCGTTGATCGATAACAAAGGGTGGGTGTCGACTGATTGCTGAGCAGTGAACGTGTCGATCGGTGTTCTGGGTTGGGTGTTGATTGATGCTCCATCCTCAGATTCCTCGTTGAAATCATAGTTGCAGAAGCATGTGGCCACAAGTTCTGCATCATTAGACAACTCAATGAGGGTAGCCTTGTTCTTATTCGTAGTAGGTTCATAGAAAAAGTTTTGATCAATTAGGGATAGATACAACCTGTTTTGCTTCATATCGCATATGGCTCCCATTGTAGCCATAAATGCTCTCTCAAGTAGTAGTGAGGAATTTCAATCAATCTTGATGTCCATCACATGGAAGTCTACTGGGACCAAGGTGTTGTTGATTTGCACTGGAACATCTTTTACTATCCCTCCTGAGTTGAATTTTGAGAAGTCTACAAATGTAAAAGAATCGTTGGAGGGTTCCACTTTCAGGTTAAGCTCTTCTGCCATAGTTTTTGGCATGATGCTCACTGATGATCCAGTATCACAGAGGGCACTGGGGTATTCGTTGCCTTTGATCAAATATGGCACCGTAAACTTCCCAGGGTCACTTTTCTTCTTCAGACAAGTCCTCTGGTTCATCCTTTCCCTAAGATGATTGAATATGATCTCTATATCTTCTTCTGTCTCCCTTGATTCCCTGAAAAACATCCACAACCTGTGTGTATAGTAAGCTTCATCAAAAGGGATGTCTAAAGGAATTTTGGACTCTTTTAACAAAACTATCCATCTCGTTTTCATTGGCTTCTCTGCGTTGATGTTTGGGGATCTTTTGCTTCCTTTTGGAATGGCCTTCATCGTCTCTATCAAGATCCATGGCCTCAGATGTGTCAGTATTTTGTGTTGAAGCTGTTGTGGTTGAACGCACAATCAAATTGACATTGATGCTTGGCTGTCGAACCGGTTTTCTCATCTATCGATCGATGCTAAATGGAGTGCATCGATCGACGTATCTGTCTCTCTGTCGGTCGATTGTCTCGTGCCTATATCGACCAACGTTGGTCGGTTCACACGAAGCTACTGATGCTGCAGAAGATGTTGTCGATCGATGGTCATGGCGGGTGTCGATCGACACCAGTGCAAACTGCCGAATCACATAGAACTTTCCACACGAAAATCTCCTTCTTGGAGCTTCTCTCTCTTAACCTCCTGCCAAAAATCATCATCAATCAATGCGTTGACATGGTGATTCTGTCCAACCTCCTTGATTCTTTGACCTGTTGTATTACACAGATGACTCTCGAGGTCATGCATGTCTCCATTCTCACCCCTAATCAGTATCAAAGTCGCAACCATCTGAACTCGTCTGTGTCTGTCGATCGATGCGGGTTGGTTGACATCGATCGTTGCTAAATGGTCAGCATTGGTCGATGGATGTATGTTGATGTCGATCGATGGATGTAGGTTAACGTCGGTCGATGCTGAGTGATCAATGTCGGTCGACGGTAGAGTTCAGATGATGGTCGATACGGTACGAGAAGAAGTGTCAGTCGATGCGGTACTAGTGTCGTCGATCGATGCTTGTTGTCTTTCTCTACGGATTAAGCGTTCAATTCTGTCAAGGTCAGAGAGTGCTATCAATTCTTGTCCTTTGTTGCTTTTGGTGCTTCTTTGCATGTACCTGAAAACAAGAAAAAAAAAATAGTAACTTGAAAAATAAGTAACAAACCTAGAGTAAATCCTAGAAATTAAATCTAATGGCGATCTATGCTCCCCGGCAACGGCACCAAATTTGACTTGGTGTGTATTTTGTTCTAGCAGGGTAATGAATATCCTAAGTAATCTTATTCTGAATCAGCATTTAACCGTTTACAAGAAGGAAAGAGCCTTGGCCACAAGAGATGTACCGAGTTCCTAGTTCTAGCAACCTAAGACTGCAAATCCCTAATCTAACCGTAGCTTGATATCAAAAACGTAAATAAATGTCTATTGCTTTAAGTTTGCTGACTTGGTGTGTATTTTGTTCTAGCAGGGTAATGAATATCTTAAACAATCTACTGTCAAATTAATCATAATCTTAACACACTCTATAATACTCTTGTCAAAAGAGATCAGGTGTATTACTTAGGGATCGAATCCACAGAGAGCAAAGCTACAAAATAGATTTCTTATTTCTAAATACTAAGCTAGGTGAATATATATATTAGTAATGAATAACCATATTAAGAAAATATTCTTTGTTAAGAAGTAGGATGCAATATGGAAATATGCTACTAATGCAAATATGAAAATATTCTAGATTTAAATATAAATGTAAATATGCTAGATCTAGGGTTTCAAGCTTTATGAATTATAATGGATAAGAGGCACGAAAATGTAAATATTCTAGAACTCAAATGTTAACTATTCTGATCCTTTTAACTTCAACTCTCGTATGCGAGCAAAAGGAATGACCATCGATCGACAACTAAGACCTGGTGTCGATCGACGGTGAAATCAGAAGAAAGTATGGACGAGATTTGATAAGTCCACAAGACTTATTAGACCAGCTCTCGCATGTATCTAACAGCCTAATTCAACATAATCTATTATGGCACATAACCTAGTCTCATAGTTGTCCATGTCCTATAATCGAGATCCTAGTTAGCTACTCTAGAACGCAAGCATTAAGCGCAACTTAATTGAATGATATTAACTTAAACTAAGAATCCTATTTTTGGGCTAATCCATAGATGATATCATTCAACCCTAAATCTAATTAGTAACTACTCAAGCATGATCTTTGTCACAAAAATCATAGAAGAATATAATAGATATGATATATAATATAAAAACCAATGAAGTTCCAGGAGGACGCTGAAGGAGTCTCTCCTTTTTCTCCTAATACAAAATGAATCTATAAATGCTATGTATGTCTCTTTGTCTCTCAAGTCATAAATATAAATATAAAAACCCTAAGTCTAGGTCGCCAAATGGCAACCCGGGTTATACAGATTTAGGTCGCCATATGGCGACCCGTAACCTTGGTGTGCATGTCGCCATATGGAGACCCGTAACCTTGGTGCGCAGCTTCGAAGATGATGCTTCCTTCACTAAAGAACCATCAGCAGGCCCCTTCTTCGGATCACCACCCTTCTTTCCACTAATAGCAACCACTTTTTCGGAAGCAACAAGAGCACTAGCAAGACCCACAACCACTCTAGGAGCAATCGCCAAAGCCCCCACACTCGCCGGCGCTCCTGCACCATCGTCAACAACGGCAGCAACAGTGGCACTTCCCCCAGAAAAGCACTCGCTCAAACTCAGAAACTCACTAAAATCCATCCTTGAACGAACCTCCCAAGTAGCTGCACCCACCAAAAATAAAAACAGCATCACAACACCAATAAAAAACAATCCAAAACCAATAAAAAGGAGGGAAAAGGAGAGCAACCACAAATACAAATACAAAAAAAAGGAGGAAAGAAAAGAGAGTACCAACATGAACTTATAAAAGATATACAACACAAAACTCTCGCCCTATCAACCGTTATAAGTGTCAAACTTGCTAGTCTAGCCACCTAGATTCTAAGTTCTCCTAAAGCGAACAATAGTTTCTAAGACCTAATCTTCCATCCTCTTCGCCTTCAGCCTTAGCTCTCCTTATATATGTCTCTTGAGGCGGTTTGTCTCTTCCTTTTTCGCTCCGAGTCGAGTTTATCTTCTTTACAGGAAGATTCATTTTTCTCTCGATCCTCATGGTTATCTTCGGAAACTTTACATTTATCTTCTGATTTCTTGATATTTCTCTTTGCGTGAATAAAGATAGACCGTTATAACACCACTGGACTTGGTTTCATATGAAAGCGTAAGCAGGCCGTTAGGCGCGTTTTGGGCCTCTCGGGCCTCTCGGGCCGTTTTTCCGACTTAAAGGGTTTTTCCGATTACTCCGAAAGACCGTCTTTGATACGATTTCGATTTTAAGCATGGGTTCAAACTTATCATATAGCTTAGGAAACTTTGGCGTTAAGCCAGCCGTTGCCGGTTTATACGATCGGTTTGAACTTATACGAAAAAATGAGTCTTCGCAGCTTTTATCGTAAAGTTTCAACGATAACTCCAATTGAGACGAAATGAAAAACATGTTGATCGCGACTCGAAGAGGAATACAAAAGAAGAAACACAGGTTGTCATATGGCGACCCAGGCTTGGAGAGCTGAGGTCGCCATATGGCAACCTGGTCTTCGAAGGGTTAGGTCGCCATATGGAGACCCAGATTCAAAGAGTCTAAGTGGCCATATGGCAACCTGGACCGTGTGGGTCTAGGTCGCCATATGGCGACCCAGACCGTGTGAGTCTAGGTCACCAAATGGTGACCCAGGTTATATAGATTTAGGTCGCCATATGACGACCCGTAACCTTGGTGTGCATGTCGCCATATGGAGACCTGTAACCTTGGTGCACAGGTCGCCATATGGGGACCCGTACCTTTTGTGTGCAGGTCGCTATATGGTGACCTGTGCTTTGCGTGTGCAGGTCGCCATATGGCGACCCGTGCTTTGCGAGTGTGGGTTGCCATATGGCAACCCATGATTTACGAGTGTGGATCGCCATATGGAGACCCGTGTACCACAAGTGTAGGTCACCATATGACGACCTAGGTTCGAGATGCTTTTGTTCTTTCCAAACTATTTTTTGATAAGTTACTTCTAGAAATTGCAACCTTTGTTGGTGTTTTCGAGAGAACCGTTTTTGACCCCAACAGTTAGCCCCCCAGCCTGCAAAGTCTTGGAGATTATTTTCGCGGGCGAGTAGCGTGTTTTTATCGGAATCACGACTAGGGGTACTTTCCCGATAACTTTTTTGTGGCTATTTTATTGCGGGGATTACCCCTCCTTACTTTTATATAAGTAATGGACTCTCATTCTCATTCTCTTCACATATTCTATTTATGTAGCTACCTCTGCCTTCTCTCTTAGAAATTTTTAAGAGAAATGTCTTCTTCCCAAGGTGGCAAGAAAGATTCTTATGTTTAGATGATCGATTCGGCTCTTTCTGTGAGTCCTTTGAAATTGTCTCCTCCCGATATAGTGTCGGCCTTCGCAGCTGGATTTTTATCCTTCTAGGATAAGCTTGCACAGCGTAGTGCTGAAAAAGAGGTTGGCCAGTCTTCTGCTCACCGCCGGCACCCCCAGCTCTGGTCGAAACTACAGTCGTTCCATCGTCAGAGATTTTGGGCCAGCCTTTAGGCTCGTCCATGACGCCAATTCATGTTGAGATCAGGGAGCAGGCTCTGGATTCGATGCCCCCTCCTTTGGCTAAGCGATGAATCGTCCTAGGGCTGCCTGCTCCTAGTGTTGCTTTGATCGTTCCTCCAAAAAGTTAAAAAATAAACCCTCCTGCCGACGGGGCGGCTAAGACGAAAAAATGCACCAAGGGCGGAGAAAGCGATTCTGCACCTCAGGGAGGATCTAGCTCGAGTGCACTATCATGACACCATGCCAAGGTTTGTTTTCGAAGATCTTTCCTTTTTTCATGATGTACCGTTTTCTAACCTGTATGGGACCTTGTGCAGTTCGTATCCTTGATCGATGGGATGATCGCTGAGTGTGGGTCAGAGGTCGAGCGTCTTACGAGGGAATTAGCGGAGTCTCAAGATGAGTCATCGGTGTTTGAGAAGAAGTTGAATATTATCGAAGATGCTCATTCTACTGAGGTGTCCCGGTTCGAGACTCGGATCGACGTACTCGAGCGAGACCTTGGGAAGACTGCGAGCTCCTTGCTCAAGGAAAAGAAGGTTGCCAAGACGAAAGCTTCAGATACTCGTCGTCTCCAGAGATGCCTTCAGAGTGAAGAAGGTTTGATGGCTCGTGGGATCGAGGAAGCCAAGATGGCCCTTTGCACTGAGTTTAGGGCCTGCTTGGCGAGGATTGCAAGTTCCCTCGATTCTTTGACGGCCATCCGAAGTAAGGATCTGGCTCTCACGGTCGTTGAGGGAGGAATGAGCGAGGTCCGGTTGTTCCAGGGTTATTCTCCTCTATCTTCACGAGCCGAGGAAGCCCGGCTTTCGGCGCAGAGAAGAGTTGGGGGTTGATGAGGGTGACTTCGACACGATCCTCGGCAGTTTGAGTTCCGAGTGTCTCCTTCCGCCGTGATTTGGGCGATATGGGAGGGCAGGATGCCATGGTCTCTAAGGTGCAGCCCCAAGCTCGGACGAGGTGATGGTCGAAGATGAGGTCGCAGGAACTGATAATGAGTCAGGTTGCAGTCTCGTCTGAGACTTTTTATGTTTTTTGTTGATGTTTGGATTGGCCAAGTGTGGCCTTGTTTTTATTTTGGGACTGGCCGTGTGTGGCTTTGAATCTCTTACGCTTTGCGACTTTTGCATGAATGGACCAATCTTTTTATTGAAGGGTTTGAAGTTTAAGAGTGTGTTGAGCAGTTGTATGTAGAAGGAAGATTATGAGTTATCATCTCACAACCTAACTCCTCTTTGTAGATCATTCTATTCGTTGCTCATTCAAGATGTGCGGAAAAGTTCTGTGAGCGTTTAGATGTGAACGAAGAGGCATGCTTTCAGGATCTCGTATCTTTCGATATTCATGCCTAGAGACATTAGAGACCAGTGTGCTAGATTTAGGGCAAGACCTAGATTTACTCTCGGTTAAAGCTGTGCGATGACTAATCAGTTTTCGTTTTGCGTGTTTTGATTTCAACCTGATTCCGTACGGTTTTAAAGTCCATGATATGTTTTCGGCTTATACGACTTGTATGGTCGAAATCGAGCATCTCTTCTAGGACAATTTTTAAGTCTCCCGAAGTGCTGACCAAAAATTCTGGATTTCTTGTATAACGCTATTATCCTTGTGTCGGATGTATGAGAGCTATCCTTGTGAGATAACTTAGTATGTTTAGGACATTGCGAGTTCAAGATCAGTAACAAACTTATTGGTAGATATTACCGTTTTTGAGTTTTCGCAAAAACACGTGTTTGAGATGGTGTGCATCTTTTATAGTCGCTGGTGGACTGGTTTTTATAAAAAAGGGTTCCTCGTGCATTGGCGACGTCACGCCAAGTCAAGGGTTTGATTTTTCTTTATGTTTCTCTTGCAACAAGATTGTTTGCGGTGTATGGAAGACCGTCATTTTTATATTGGTTTTTGGGTGAAGTAAATTACGAGATTTGAGGTTTTTATGAAGGAAGAATCTTTGGCGAGAAAAACTCGCATTTTCTTTTTGGCAAAAACTTTTCGAAAATATCGAGTACATGAGCGAATATTTTGAACTTTTTGAGAGTATACGAGTATACGTATACGTACCCACTCCTCTCCCCCCTCCTTTTTTAGAGAGAGGGGATAGCTGAACTCGTCTTGCGACGAGTTGCCTACGTACCCCTTGTTGGGGATCAAGCCGTCTCGTAGTTCAGTTTTAAGTGAATGCTTAGTGTTAGTATTTTTTTAGGTGCATCGCGTTCCACGTTCTAGGAACCTTGACGTCCTGCATGTTAGTGATTTTGTAAGCGCCCGGTCGCACTGCTTTGTGATTTTGTACGGTCCTTCCCAGTTTGCTCCAAGTTTTCTTGCGTTTCACTCAACAGTGTTTTGGAAAACTTTTCGTAGGACTTGGTCTCCTTCTTACAACCTACGGTTGCGCACGTTTGAATTGTAGTACCTTGCGGCTGCTTGTTGGTAGTTTTGATTTCGTATGAGTGCCTTATCTCGACGTTCGTTTATTACGTCAAGGTCGCAAAGCAACATTAGGTTGTTTAAATCTTCGTACCCTGGGAGTAGCCTTCTGTGTACTCCGGGAATTTCGACTTCCGCTGGTACCACGCATTTTGCTCCATAAACAAGGGCGAATGGGGTTTCCCCTGTTGCTCGTCTAGGAGTTGTCCGATGCGACCATAAGACTCCTTTTAGTTCCTTGGCCAATTTACCTTTTTGGCGTCTAGGCGTTTTTTGAGTCCATCAAGGATGGTCTTGTTAATAATTTCAGCCTGTTTGTTGCATTGTGGGTATCTGGGAGTTGATTTGGTAAATCGTATTTTCCACTTTTCGCAAAAGGCTTCGAATCTAGTCGAGATGAATTGTGATCCATTGTCTGTTATGATTTTGTATGGAACGCGGTGCCTGCAGATAATGTTTTTCCATACAAAGCTTTCGACTTGAGAGTCATTGATGCTTGCCTAGGAGTCTCCTTCCACCCATTTCGAGAAAAAATCGGTGAAGACGAGCAAGAAGCGTTTCTGTTTAGATCTATGCATGGGACCGAAGATGTCCATGGACCATCGCATGAATGGGTACGGTGCCAAAAATGATCAGAGGACCTCAGCTGGTTGATGGATGGTGGGAGCGTGTCTCTGACATTTTTCGTATTTTCATGCAAAATTCTTGCAGTCCTTGATCATTGTTGGCCAGTAGTAGCCTTGGCGTTTGATTTTGACTGCAAGGGATCTTCCGCCGGAGTAGTTTCCGCAGGATCCAGAGTGATTTTCTCTCATTATCCCTCGCGGTTTCTCTCCTTCTACGCAGGTCATAAGGGATCCGGAAAATCTCAATTTGTAGAGTTCTCCTTCTACCAATACGTATCGTGCGGATTGGGCCTTAATTTTTTGGGCCGCCCATTGTTTGATCGGGAAACAGTAATAAGAAAATGAAACGTGGGTTTAGCAAAGACGTCTTATTAATGGTCGGAAAAGCGTTCAGTCGGTTACAAAAAGGGAGAGATGCGACACAAAACAAGAAGCCGGAGCTCGGAGAGCTTCCCAAAAAACTATTATACGGCGAGAGAGAGTGAATGTAAGAACCCTAATCTAGCCGCCTTAGTTAGTCTGTCTATTTTCGGATCCTCTTTACGTTGCACCTCCTTCCCCCTTATATAGGTTCTCTGACGCCTCTTTGTGACCTAGTTTGCGTCGTCTTGGTGGGCCTTCAACTCATTGGGCCGAAAGATTGTCGTTGGTGATAGCAGCCGTTAATCCGAATGCGTTCACTCGATGACTGATCGACCAAAAGCACTCTCGAGTCACGCCAAGACATCAATACCTGGAGCCGTTGAGCCGAGCTGACGTCGTGGCTTTAATGGGCCTGGCCGTTTATTCTCCGGGCCTTCAGGTATGGTGAGATCCATCCTCTACACCCATTTACCTGCCGGGAGTGTTCTGTGTATGCTAGGTTGGTCTGCATCCACGGTTTGTGGAACCCGTATTCGATTTGTTCGTGTTCCTTTTCCTGTTGGGTATCGATTTTGTCTGCGTTGTCGTCTTGTGGGTCGATTAAGTTCACGACGACTGGTGGTCCAAGGCTAGAGTGCTCTATGAATTCCACGGGGATTACCCTGTTTAGACCCGGGTCAAAGCTGGACGCTAGTGCGGCCTGAGCATCTGCCTGGGCGTTCTCCGCGCAGGGGATCCGTGTCAGGGCGAATTAATCTAAGCTTTGGGTTAAGTCCCAGACAACCTTCAAGTAGGCGTCCATTCTTTCGTCTTTTGCCTCATATTCGATGATGTATTGATTTGCTACCAGCTGCGAGTCGCAATACGCGTGGATGTTGCGTATTTTGAGGCCGCGAGTCAGTCGTAAGCCAGCAATGAGAGCTTCGTACTCGGCTTTGTTGTTGGAATCTGGGAAAATCAATCAAAATGATTGTTCCATTACTTCCACTGTTGGCAAACTCAGTCGGATTCCAATCCCAGAGCCTTTTTGGATGACGACCCATCAACGTGGAGTGTCCAGGTCGAATCCGGCTCTTGGTTTGTTGTGCACCCTGTGGGGAGTTCTACCAAGAAGTCAGCGAGCACTTGCGATTTTCGCGCAAGCTTTCGCTCGATACTCGATATCGTATTCGCTTAGCTCGACTATCCAGTTTGCTAGTCTTCCATATTGATTGGGACTATGCAAGATCGTTTGCAGAGGAAATAATGTGAGTACCATGATCTTATAAGATTGAAAATAAGACCTCAGTTTTTCAGGCTGACATTACGACCGCGAGAGCCAGTTTTTCCATTAGCGGGTAACGCGTCTCTGCATCCAATAAGGTTTTACTTACGTATAAGATGGACTTTTGTTCGCCTTACTCTTCTCGGATGAGGACTCCGTTTACAGCTGTTATGGATACTGCGATATACAGAAGGATATAAGGAAGGATATAAAAAAGAGAATACGGAGAAGTTTTGTTTTACCTTTTGCAAGAAGAGCCAAGAAGTAAAATGAAAACAAACCTCATGGACCACTTACATAAAAGAAAGGTTTCTTGTCACATTTTCCAAACAATTCCCCATCCAAACCTGATTTTTTCTTCTCATACAGAAGAATTCATCAAGATTCAAATCTGATGAATTGGAGGGGACTATTGTTGGAAATGGGCTTAGCACATACCCAACAAGAGTTAAGCCCAAAATCAGGTATGGCCTGTTAGAAAGCAACAAGACCTAAGATCCAAGACCCAAGATCCAAAACCCAAGACCCAAGACCCAAACTGTATAACAATAAACGTTTGCGATTTGCTTTCTAGCACTTTCGCGAGACGTTTCTTAAGTATCTCATAACGGTTTGCGTTTTGTTTTGTTGCACTATCGCGAACGTTTATTGTTATACGATTCTTAAAACATTATAAAAATGATTCGTTTCCACAGACGGTTTTCAAAAGCGCGCCTGTGAAACAATCAAAACGCCTTCATTGACAGTTTCTGCGAACGCTTTAAGCGAGTTTCCGAAACGGGTCTTGGCATATTATCATTTCTGGTTGTGATCGATTGTAAATGATCTCCATTAAAACCAAATGATTAACGGTTTGCGTTTTGCTTTGTAGCAATTCGCGAAATGTTTTTTACTTTTTCTATAAACGGGTTTGCGGTTTGCTTATAGCATTTTATGAGAAACGTTTTAGATATACCACAAACGGTTTCTTCAAACGCTTTTAAGCGAGTTTGTACAACGTTTTCTCAGACTTTATATCGATATGATTTGGTTCAAACACCAAAAATGACAATCAATTTAAAACTATTTTTTTTTCTATTGAAATAATATGTTAATATGTTATTGTTGAATGGAGTACTAATCCGTTTTCATGTTTTCTCAACAGAAAAATGACGGATTCAACCAACACCCCCATTGACACCACCTATCAACCAAACTCCACTCAACGTTGCAGCAACTGATGCAACAGTGACAACTGCTGGAATCACAACGTCAACCGCTGCAGCAACAACAACAACTACCTTACCTGTGGGTAATGGTGCTGATGAGACAACACGCCGTAGCCTTTTCGGTGCTGGTCTTTATCAAACTGGTTCAACTCAAGGAACCACAGGTGCTCCGGTTGCAGTTGTAACTCCTCCGGCCGTACCTGGCATGATCTCTCAAGGATTGATGCCAGACAAATTTGATGGCAAAGGCTTCAAAACGTGGCAGAAGAAGATGTAGTTCTTTCTCACAACAATGAAGCTTGATGAGTTCATCCAGGAGGACAAGCCCATAGTCCCTTACGGGATTGAAGATGTGCACACTCTTGCAAGTGTCGACATATGGGTGCATTCCGACTTCATCTGCAAATGATACATTTTGGGTCGTCTTATTGACTCATTGTACCGAGTCTACTGTGAGACTCCCACCGCAAAAGAGTTGTGGAGATCATTGGACAAGAAGTATAGAGGTGAAGACGCTGGCTGCCAGAAGTATGTGGTTGCAAAGTTCCACGACTTCAAAATGGTGGATTCAAAACCCATCATGGATCAGGTAGAAGCGTTTCAGCTCATTTGCCATGAAATCGCTGCTGAAGGGATGTCCATTTGCGTGACATTCACAACTCTCAGCTTCATTCAAAAGCTTTCCCCAAGCTATGCGGATTTCAAGAACTACTTGAAGCACAAGAAGCAGAAGATGGGTCTCGAAGAACTCATCATGAGGCTTCGGATGGAATCCAGAAACCAAATTGCTGACAAGGTCAATGCTGACAAGGTCAATGCTGTCAATGCTAAGGAGCATAGTGTCAACATGGCCGAGCACAAAGGCAAAGGAAAGGCACACGCCCACTCTCCTGCTAAGCCTTTCAAAACAATGACACCATTGAAATCTTCTGGACCTAACTTCAAAATGAAAGGTGGTGAAGCGAATGTGGAAAAGTTCAAAGGGAAATGTCACTACTGCCACAAAGTGGGACACATGACTGCTGAGTGTCGCAGTAAGATCAGAAATGAAAAGACTCAAGCAAATCTCACTGAAGAGGATCTTCTTGCAGTGGTTACTGAGGCCAACATGGTTGAAGGTAACAACCCCAAGGAATGGTGGTACGATCCAGGTGCTACCACCCACATTTGCACTGATAAAGCGATGTTCAGCACCTATCAGAAAAGCAAGACTGAAGAGAAGTTGTTCATGAGAAACACTGCAGTCTCCAAGATTGAAGGACGCGGCAAAGTGACTCTGAAGATGACATCTGGACATGAAGTCACTTTGACGAATGTGAAGCATGTGCCTGACATGAAGAAGAACCTGGTCTCGGGAACCTTTCTCAGCAAGAATGGATTCGCCACAACTCTTGAGGCGGATAAGCTCGTGATTAGGAAGAATGGGATGTATTTGGGAAAGGGGTATGTTAAGGATGGACTGGTCAAAATGAATGTAATGACAGTCCCTCCAAAAGTTGTAATTCCAAAAGTTGTAACTCCAGAAGCTTCAACTTCAATGAATAAGAAAAAATCAGTTGCTTATTTGGTTGAGTCTTTTAATATATGGCATGAAAGATTAGGCCATGTAAATAACAAATCAATACAAAGATTAATGAATTTAAATCTAATTCCCAAATTTAATGCAAGTAAACAAAAATGTGAAGTATGCGTACAAGCTAAGCTCACAAAACACCTTCACCTCATGTTAAAAGAACTAATAAACCTCTAGATTTAATTTATACTGATTTATGTGATTTAAAATATATACAAACTAGAGGTGGAAAAAAGTATTTTGTGGCCTTCATAGATGATTGCACAAAATATTGTTATGTATATTTACTACATAACAAAGATGAAACCTTAGAAAAATTCAAAGAATTTAAACTCGAGGTCGAAAATCAGCTTGAAACAACTATTAAAATAGTTAGAAGCGATAGAGGAGGCGAGTATGATGGTCCATTTAATACATTTTGTAAAGAACATGGAATACTCCATCAAACTACAGCTCCTTATTCACAAGAACCTAATGAAGTTGCTGAACGTAAAAATCAAACTCTAAAAGAGATGATAAATGCAATGTTGCAGGAATCTGGGTTACCCCAGAACATGTGGGGGAAGCGTTACTTACCACTAATTATATCCTCAACAAAATTCCACACAAAGTAACTGGCAAAACTCCACACGAATTATGGAAAGGTAATTTACCTTCATATAAATACCTTAAAGTGTGGGGGTGCTTGGCAAAAGTTGCGGTACCGCCACCAAAAAAGGTCACTATTGGACCCAAAACAGTGGATTGCATTTTCATCGAATATGCACATAATAGTAGTGCTTATCGATTTCTGGTACATAAATCTAAAATATCAGATATCCATGTAAATACAGTCATGGAATCAAGAAATGCATCATTCTTTGAAAATATTTTTCCATGTAAAGAAAAACAAGGTTCAAGACGAACTAGAAAAGAAAGAGACGGTGACGATGACTTAGAAATTGAGACAAACATCAAAATTTCTATAAATGATATTTCAGAAAATGAAAAAGAAGATGAACCTAGAAGAAGTAAAAGAGCTCGAAAGGAGAAATCTTTTGGTGAAGATTTTTTAATGGTATTTTTAGTGGAAAATGATACAAAAACTTTAGCAGAAGCCATGTCCTCACCAGACGCTCCATTTTGGAATGAAGCCGTCAAAAGTGGATTCTATCATGCAAAATTATACATAGTATATAACGGATTTACCACCAGATTGCAAAGCATTAGGAAGTAAGTGGATTCTAAAAAAAAAACTAAACCCTGATGGAACACCTGGTAAACACAAAACTAGGCTTGTAGTTCAAGGATTCCGACAAAAGGAAAGCTTCGACTATTTTGATACATATTCTCCAATAACGAGAATAACATCAATAAGGTTGATGATAGCAATCGCAGCCTTAAGAGATCTAGAAATCCATCAAATGGATGTAAGAACCGCTTTCCTAAATGGTGATTTAGAAAATGAAATTTACATGAAACAACCTGAGGGTTTTATCATTTCTGGACAAGAAGACAAAGTTTATCGACTTGTAAAATCATTTTATGGGCTTAAACAAGCTCCTAAACAATGGCGCAAAATATTTGACAATACAATGTTGTCAAATGGTTTCAAAATTAATGAATGTGATAAATGCATATACTACAAAACTACCAAAAATGCGTATGTTTTGTTATGCTTATATGTAGATGATATACTCATTATTGGAAGCAATAAAGATATTATCAATCACATAAAGAACATGCTCAAAGGAAAATTTGAGATGAAAGATTTGGGATTAGTAGATGTTATTCTTGGGGTTAAAGTCACAAGAAATTCAAATGGAATTATCTTAACCCAATCCCATTATGCTCAAACAATATTATAGAGATTTAAAAATTACTCTAATGGTACAGCAAAAACTCTGTTAGATCCCTTACTTCACTTAACAAAGAATTCAGATGAAGTGGTTTCACAAAACGAGTATGCACAAGTAATCGAAAGTCTTATGTACTTAACCAATTGTAGTAGACCAGATCTAGCGCATGCAGTAAACGTACTAAGCCGATATACAAGTAATCCAGGTCATAAACACTGGAAAGCTATAACGAGAGTACTCAATTACTTGCGTCATACCAAAAATTTTGGGCTTCACTATGGTAAAGAACCAGCGGTTTTAGAAGAATACAAAGATGCTAACTGGATATCAGATTCTAAAAACTCAAAATCCACAAGTGGATATGTTTTTACCCTAGGAAGAGCAGCAATATCTTGGAAATCTACCAAACAAACAGTGTTAGCCAGATCCACCATGGAATCTGAGTTCATAGTCTTAGACAAAGCAGTGGAAGAAGCTGAATGGCTTAGAAATTTTTTGGAAAATATTCCTATATAGGAGAAACCTGTACCAGCTATACGCTACATTGTGATAGTCAATCAGCTATAATTCGGGATCAGAATAATCTCTACAATGGTAAATCTCGTCACATCAAAAGACGACATAAAACCATTAGACAACTTATCTCAAATGGTGTAATCACAATTGACTACATCAAATCGGCGGACAACCTAGCGAATCCATTCACTAAAAGTTTGCCACGAGATATAGTTGATAAATCATCAAAAGGAATGGGTTTAAAGCCTATAACGAATGAGGATGCTTGATTGCAACCCTACCTATCATGACTGGAGATCCCAAGACGTAAGTTCAAAGGGAAAACAAAATCAAACAAAATCTACGATAAGCACTTTGAGACAAAGTAGTCTCTTCCCAGCTCCTAAAGATGATAAAAGTGCTAACGAGTGTGTCAAGGCTAAGCATAAGCTTTTAATGATTCCATAGCTTCTAAAGCGGAGTATTAGTCAATACTTTTCATGGTCAATCACCTATGAGTGTGAAATGAGGCCGTTTCTAGGAGAATGAATGCAAGGCTATATTCTCTAAGTTCACTCATGAAAACCAGGAATAGTTCAGGGTCCAACGAACACAATAGAGAACTAAGTTCTATGAGAAAATGAAGCTGCGTTATGCATGTTGTCTCGGTCTACATAAAACACCGGTTGGTTCAAGACATCATGATCACCTTCTGGTAAAGTAAACCCGATAGATATTAACTATGAGTGGTTCAAGGCTTAAAAATGCCACCAACTCAAACACAATGAATTTTTCGCTAACACTCTCGATAAGTCTGTCTAGTCTAGTCATGATTAGTTTAAGTATAGTAAGTAGAGTCTATCAAGTCTACATTTAGTCTTTGTATGTTTAGAATCATTTCTATTCATGTGGGGGGTTGTTGGATCACTTTAAAGCCCATGGCTTTATAACATTGAATTGAAAAGAAATTAATGGCCCATTAGTTACGTTAATGAAGAAGAAGTAAAGTTGTTTGTCCCACATCGGACAACAACAACAAAAATGAGAAATATATATATATATGTTCCCATGATAGCATGGGTTAAACAGCTCATGGGAAGAGAGGAGTCCCCACGCACGCGCCGCTGCCGCCGTCCGGCTCGGTGTGGGCGTGGGCATGGGCGTGGGTGTGGGCGTGGGCGTGGGTGTGGGCGTGGGCGTGGGCGTGGGCGTAGGCGTGGGCGTGGGCGTAGGCGTGGGTCTTGGGTCTTGGGTCTTGGGTCTTGGGTCTTGGGTCTTGGGTCTTGGGTCTTGGTGGGGGCCGGACAATAAGATTCTTTTTGGACCAAGTTAAGCCCAACGATTTTGCCATTTTAAAAATAAAAAACAGCATGATGTTTATGTCTAAACAATGCGTAGTTTGTCTCAAAACGACACGCATTTCATCTGTTTGCAAGATATTTACTCTAAAACGAGAGAGAATCTTGGGGAGGAAGTTTCGCAACTCACTTTCCCCGATCTCCGCGAGATTTTCGTCCACGTGCAGCAGCTGTTGCGGGAAGTGGGTCTTCTCCTTCTCTTTAAATATCGCTTCTCCTCTTCCTTCATTTTTCACGCTTTTCACACTTCTCTTAACGAAAACCAGTTAAACCCCTTAGCGTAAGTCCATAGTCGAGAGTGTTTCGTAGTAATAGTTCGATAGGGCATTCACGAGTGAAGCGTGAATCGCCAACCATGGTTGTATCTTGGGACTCAGTATTCGTACAGTTTCGTCTCACTACGAAGCGAATATTTAGAGTTAAGGAAAGAGATCATATATTCGTATTTTGATTCGTTTATTTCCTTAACATCGCTTTATTATTATCGTTTATATCAGTTCGGTTTTCCGGCTTCTACATGTATAGCTTTGTACTTTCACATCTATAGATCGTCTACCCCTTTGGATTTAATATACTTAGTGTAATTTTGAGTGGATTTTCTGATAATTAGGAAGTTGATTGAGGATATCGATGTTTACGATGATGATTTCCCTTGATCGAACGAGTTCATCTTCCAATGATTTGTTCACAAGTTGGAGATTATGGGTTATAGAAAAAAATGAAGCTTTTAGGAAAAGTATTTGTAGATTATCGCTCATCTCTGGATGGACATCAAATATTTATACCACCATTTTCTTGAACCAATCTTTGCTGAGTTTCTTAGCTTCTTTTTTTTATCCGCTGACGTTTGACGATTATCTTAAGGTGATGAGACCACCATAATTGGATTTAGTTTATCCGCTTTTATAGAGGATGAGTCGGAACAAGTTAAGGGTGCAACCGGTTCAACATCGACAAGGCCGTGGAACTGACCCTTAAGTTATATGGTTCTGGGGAAGATCAAAGCTAAAGATCTGTCTCATTGATTGCTTCAATTTCTCTTGCAATGTTTGGAAATACATCGTTCAAGAATAAGGTTCGTAGTATATTGCATAAGTGATCACTTAAAAGAGAGAGAGAGACTGATGTTTGGTGATTTTGCTTATTTCAGTAAGCAAATCCACCATGGAGACTGCAACAAGTATGTTGTATATCAAAGAAACTATGGCAACGACCCTCCTATATATATCCAAGACAATAGGTTCTTTCTCTTGACTTTAGTTTGGTCCATCTATGTAGCCTATCTCCGGTGAATGATTCTTTGTTGAAAGGACATACTACTCCTCTAAACATCACGAGGAGAATTATTCATATGAGCTCACACAATGAAGCAGTGCTTCATTCACTTAGGTAATTTCTACAGTAGTAAGCAGAGAGTTCTTTGAATGTGTCAGACTCTAAGATTCAGTATCCCAAAGAAGGAAAGGAAAGAACGTCAAATGATAAAAGTTATGGATTCTATTACGTGGACTTCAAGGATTCTTATCCTTAAATGTAACCTAGGTGACCAACTTTGACTCCATAGCCCATATAGTGTTTGGTTAATTATTGTTTTGTAATTTAAATTCAGAAGCTTATACACTAAAAGGTTGTCTCAAACTGATAAACGCTTGCAGCATTTCCTTTTTCTATGTATTGTGTTGTATACATGGCCAATCCATTTTTCACGCCATACACTCCAAGAAAGAAAGAAGAGGAAGACCATGCACGAACAACAACATTATGCATTCGGTTTCAACAAAAGCTTAACACTTTAAGCTAACAATGAAATCTGAACCTCTACCAAGTGTAGTATGAAGACAATAGAAAGAAGAAAAAAAACATTATGTAAATCTATATATTACAATCTTATCATTATTATCTTCACACTTTTGAGCTTAGTGTCAAATTATATTTTATTAGTATATTTTGTTTACTATATTGGTATTTATCTTTAACAAACTCATTTTATATAAAGATGAACCTTTAAGCAAACTTACAACCTCTTAAATAATACTTATGATGCTTTTATGTTGCAACAATTTACTATTCCTGTAAACACAAATCTAACGAAGATGTCATGTTTAATTGCATCTTACATTTGATCTACAAATTATGCTTCAAATATTGAAAAGAATTTTTATGATAATGGCTTTCAGATTTGGATAGTACACTTTAGAAACATTGATATATGGGATTATTAACAGGAGGTCCAGGTGATTTTAATATTGCTCTCAAAATGTCTTCAGTAAATATCCTCTCAAAAATTACAAAGTCCACTTTGTTGTTGTATTTTGTAAACATTTGATAACTATTTTACGATTGAGTTGTGGACGACACATCCGACAAAAAATGAAAATGCTATGGAAACAGAGAAGTACAAAAATGATTTCATTGTATCTATGTAACATCTCTTTGTAGTTCTACTTAGCCATCTCTTAGTAGGATACAACATATAATAAAATAATATATATGAAGGAATAGAAAAGGACAGAGGAATAAGAAATCATGAGTTAAAAGAAAAATGAATAGAAAATCTTCAAACTTTATAAACATAAAGCTCTCTAAAAGCTTAGGAATAATCTATATATTTGAGATAGGTTACTCACTCACAAATATAACAATCTAAAATTTTCAATCTATCTTTATTAAAAGAAAGAAACGAATTAAAAAAAAAAAGCTATTGATCTTGATGTTTGATGTTCCAACAAACATAATATTTCAAAATTAACATGAAAAAGCTTTCATTTATGTTCGGTTTATGCTCCTGGTATTTTAAATACTATCTTGATTTAGAAATCACAAATTTTAGATGAAGCCTGATATCTTATACCATGATTCCAATTACTTAACTACATATATTATGAGTTAGACTGATAACCGTTCTGAAAACAAGAGGAATGAAAAAGAAAATAACGTAAATGAATAAAATAGCATGAATAAAAAAATAATTGTTTTTTCTAATTTAACAAAAAGTAATTTTGTTTTTTAATTCTCTACAAAAAAAAAGGAACAAATTTTTTTTTTTTATGAATAGTGATTTATTTTAGAAATGTTAAAAAATGTATTATTCTTCGTTGTTCTTTAGTAACCATTCATACTCTATATAAAATCTTGCAAAATAGGAACATCAATTTGCGCCAAACACTTCACTCTTTTGTCACCAATTGTGATTTCTAACTAGTAATTACTAGTGCTGGTTCCTCATTATCTATACAACAACTCAAACAAGTATTTTAACAAATTCATCATCATCAAATTATGTGCGTAAGTTGGAGGCATACATGTGTGTTGGTTGGTATATCTCTCAAAGCCTCCCTTATTTTAGTTATTTTATTATTATATTTTTTTTATATGGGTGATGAACAAGATAAACTTTTATACATTTAGAGTGAAATTAAGCATTATATATCATTCACTCTAGGATCTCAAATCTATACTAATAAAATAGAATTTTGTCTTCCATAAGGGTTTTTTCTGCCATTTGTCATTCTGTCATTTGTTAAAAAATGTTTTTTCGATTTTGGGTTTTCGGAAATATTAATGGCCCAGTTACAGAAACATTCATTTGTTGTTCTTTTATATTTGATGGATTTTTAACATAACTTGCGTATGGGCTTTTAGAAAATATTTCAATCCTAGAATAAATAGCATGTTTTGTCAGTTACGTATTTACTAGCCTTCTTCTTCATTTGCCTTTGTGCTCTCCCCGGAAGAGAATCGCAACACATCAACGTTTGAATTTTTTCATTCGACTAACAATGGTAAGTAATATCTTCCCTTGACATTCAATAGTCCCTATTTTGATCGGAAGGACAATCATTAATCCACTCTCTCCACTCGTCGTATTGATTCCCTCATACAGCCTTCCATGGTAACGTCTGAAACCTTGGCCTATTAGTACCACCAGAAGCAGGACATGGCACTCATCTCTCCCAACAAATTCTTTCATACTTTTGATTTCAAACTTACATATCTCTGATGCCCCCCTCACGTATCCTTCTTACTGATTTAAAAACTGATTGTTGTTCTAACAAAGTGGTAATGTGTCTGCTACGATTCTTGAAAGCCAGTAATGTGAAGAAAGGAAAAGAGCTTTGTTAGAGCAAGTTTTTGAGCTAAAACATAATATGTTTTCAGATGCGAGTTGATATACTTGAGAGGCTTTAGGAGTTGGCGAGTCAAGTTCTCATTGGTTTAAGTTTAAGATAACAATCGAGTTAAGGAATTAATGAAGAGTTCCTAGATAAGGATGGATCAGTGGATTCGAGTTTATCTAATAACAACTAGGTGTAGGAACTTCTTGAAGATATAAAAGGAGGTCTTAGAATTGGTTGTTAGTCACGCACTTTGATAGAAACAACTTCGATAATACGCTTTTGCTAACGTTGTGATTTCTTTAGCTTAAGGTTTAGGAAGTTTAGAAATTGGTCAGTTGCAATTCACGGTTGTGTGAAGTGTCTTAATTCTGATTAAACAGAAACAAGAGTTTGTGTTTAAAAGATTTCTAACAAGATTTCTAATAAGATATTTTTGTTTAAAAGTTTTTTGGTATCAGAGCAAGGTCACCTCCTAGATTAAAACAATCTATACACAGGTTGAGATCCTGAGGTCAATATGGATACATCAAAAGAGCTTTTGGCAGTCCAAAGAACACTTATGCTTGATGAAAACAACTTTGGTCATTGGAAAGTACGCATGAAACAACGACTTAAAGGGATTGAAGAAGATGTCTGGACTGCCGTTGAGACAGGTTGGAAGAAACCAACAATGAAGTCTGAGGATGGATAAATCATACTCAAACCTAAAGAACAGTGGACTGAGGCTGATAAATTGGCGTCAAAATATAACTTTAAAGCAATATCAGAGATATTTGATGCTATTGATCCTGATCAGTTCAAACTAGTTCAAGGGTGTGCTACTGCAAAAGATGTCTGGAATACGTTAGTCGAATATTATGAAGGAACAGATGCTGTTAAAAGAACTAGACTTGACTTCCTTGAATCTCAGTTCGAAAATTTAAGGATGCATGATGAAGAATCTGTTACAACATTTAGTTCTAAACTAACTTCCATTGCTAATGAAGCTATTGTTTTGGGAAAAAATTACAAAGACAAGAAGCTTGTTAAGAAACTGATTCGATGCTTGCATGATAAGTTTGCATCATATAAAGCACTACTGAAGGTAGGAATGAATACAGATGAGATGAAATTCTCCCAATTAGTTGGAATTCTCAAAGCCGAAGAGATGGAATCATCTGTCCAGAAACCTAAAACTCAAAAAGGCATTGCCTTTACAGCAGAGAATGAAAGTGAAAAGATGCAAGCTATTCATGAAAGTTTGAATCAGAAAGTCGAAGACAGTGTCAGCTTGTTAGCACAAAATTTCAAAAAGGCTTTGAAGCGGATGGAGAAAGGTCAGAATAAGGGATATTCTAATCAAGGTAACGACTCTGGACAAGACTTGAAACGTGAAAAAGACAGAAGTAACTTCAGAAATAACAGAGGAGATGTAAATCCTCAAAACAAGAAATGTGATTTCCAGTGCCATGAGTGTGAAGGTTATGGTCATTACAAGTCAGAGTGTCCTTTGACAAAACGTAAAGAACTCAAGTGTCATGAATGCAAAGGTTATGGTCACATAAAGGCTGAGTGTCCAAATCTACTAAAGAAAAATGATAAATCATTATTAAGCTTCAGTGATACAGACTCCGAGGATGAAGAAAGTGAGAATACCATGCTCAATCTGGTAGCATTAGTAGGAGAAAAAGAAGGTTCAGTCTGTGTAAACGACTCTGAATCTGAAGATGATGAAATCGATCCTAAAGTTGAATATCGAAAACTTTATAACAATTGGGTGAAGTTGAGTAATGAAAACTTAGTGCTTTTAAAGAACAAAGCAATGCTTGAAGCCAAAGTGAATATTCTAGAAATGGAAAAACCCACTGAACTTCTCATTGAGAAATCAAATCAGAAAAGTCTAAGGAATCTGAAGAAGACAAAACAGCTGAAATAGATGTTACTAAGATAAATACCATGGAAGAAAAAATCAACAAACTGGTAGAATTGTTGTCAAAGGAAGAAGAGAAGAACAGAAGTCTTGAATACAATCTAAGAGATAACAACAAAAAGATCAAAATGCTCAGCCAAGGAACAAAAGACTTAGATACTCTCTTGTCTATGGGACAACCTTCGAAGGTCTACTAAGGGCTTGGTTATAAAGAAAACAGAGCTACAAGTAATACAATACAAAGCAATAGTGGACTTGTTGACTTTGTTATGGCTGGATCTTCTCGTACAACAGAACAAATAAAAGAAAAAGAGGTTTTTATGAAAACAAATATTATCGACAACAGACTTATCAAAAAGAAAGCCAACAAGAAGGGAAGGTTTGGAAGTTGTCATTCATGTGGTAGGATGGGACATCGTGCAAATTATTGTTATTCAAGGATTAACAACATACATCTAGCATGGAGGCTAGGTAAATGTTACATTGAGCCAAAAAATTATAGTAGTTTCTGGATAGCTAAATCCGACCTCTATTCTAAAAAGAAGAATAATATAAGTAGATACGATTTTGAGATCTTCTGCAACTCTGCTCAATTAATGCAAGAACCGGAGACAAATTCTGATATAATATGCAACTTAACATTGATGGAAGTGAATGAGACAGGAAATGTTGCTTACATGACTTCAGAGCATCAGAAGCAGGAAATGTCTTGGTACTTTGACAGTGGCTGCTCTAGACAAATGACTGGACAACAACAAGTTCTATCCTCATACACATAATTGAATGCAGGAATTGTTACCTTTGGTGATGGGTGAAAATGAAGAATTAAGGGTGTTGGAAGAATCAATGAAGATGATCAACCAGATTTAATAAACGTTTACTATGTAGAAGGTCTTAAAGCTAACCTAATTTCTATTAGTCAGTTATGTGATGAAGGCTTAAAGGTGGTATTTACAAAGACAGAATGTGAAGCCATAGATGAGAATGGAACGGTTGTCCTAAAAGGTGAAAGATTAGGAAATAACTGTTATATGTGGAAAGCCTCTGCATGCTGCCTATCTGCTAAAGAATCAATGATTGATTTATGGCATAAGAGGTTAGGACACATGAATGTCAATGGAATAAAGAGAATCATCAAAGCAAATGTGGTAAGAGGTGTGCCTAAGATTGATAATGGCACAGCAACAGTGTGTAAAGCATGTTGTCAAGGCAAGCAAATCAAGGTTCAACACAAACAAGTTAAAGAAATAGCTTCAAAACGTCTGCTTGAATTGATTCACATGGACTTAGTGGGACCAATACAGACTGAAAGCATTGCTGGAAGAAAATATATACTCGTTCTTTTTGATGATTACTCTAGATTCACATGGGTTAGATTCCTAAGGGAAAAATCTGAAACACTTGAAAGCTTTAAAATCCTAGCATTACAATTGGCGAATGAAAAAGGATCCATTATACAAATCAGAAGTGATCATGGTGGGGAATTCCAAAACGAAGCTTTTGAACGTTTCTGTAACTCACAAGGAATCAAACATCAGTTTTCAGCCCCTAGAACTCCTCAACAAAATGGTATAGTTGAAAGAAAGAATAGAACACTCCAAGAAATGGCACGAGCTATGATGCATTACAACAAGGTACCAACAAAATTTTGGGCTGAAGCGATAAGTACAGCTTGTTATATAATTAACATAGTTTACATGAAACCAGGAACAAAGACAACACCGCATGAGATCTGGAGAGGAAAGACACCTAACCTGAGTCATTTACATATCTTTGGTTGTGTTTGTTACATCCTTAATGACAAAGACAACTTAGGAAAGTTTGATTCTATAAGTGAGGAAGGAGTTTTCTTGGGATATTCTACTCATAGTATGGTTTTCAGAGTCTATAACAAGTCAACTAGAACAGTTCAAGATGCCATAAACGTAGTGTTTGATGACAACAGTGGAAGAACCTTGGAGGAAATACATGAAGACAGTAATGAAACTATTCTTCAAACTCATGATGTGTCAAGAGATGAAACTGAGGTTGAACAAGATCGTGAATATACTCAAAAAATTCAGGTTCACCGCAATCACTCTGTGGGTGATGTAATAGGAAACTTGAATGACGAAAGAAGAACCAGAAAAATTCAGCTAAACTTCAAAGAGATGGTGAAACTTGCGTGCTTTATCTCATTAATAGAACCAAAAAATGTAAAAGAAGCACTAGATGATGATTTCTGGACAGAGGCATGTCATGAAGAACTCGATCAATTTGTGAGACATAATGTCTGGGAGTTGGTACCTAAACCTGAAATCGTGAATGTAGTTGGAACAAAATGGGTGTTCAAGAACAAAACAGATGAAGATGGCAATATTGTAAGAAATAAATCAAGACTTGTGGCGCAAGGATTTTGTCAAATTGAAAGGATAGATTTTGATGAAACGTTTGCCCCAGTAGCACGTCTGGAGTCAATTCGTTTGCTTTTGGGGATTGCCTGCAAGCTCGATATTAAACTTTATTAGATGGACGTTAAAAGTGCATTCTTGAATGGTCTGCTTCAGGAAGAAGTATATGTTGCACAACCTAAAGGATTCGAAGATCCTAAGTTTCCAGATCATGTTTACAAGCTCAAAAGAGCTTTGTATGGCTTAAAGCAAGCTCCCCGTGCTTGGTATGAACGGTTGACACAATTTCTACTGCAAAAGGGTTCAAAAGAAGTGTTGATAAAACACTTTTTATCAAGGTTGAACAGATCGGGTTACTTGTGGTTCAAATATATGTCGATGATATACTGTTTGGAGCAACCAATGATAAACTTGTGGATGAATTCATCCATGATATGACCCATGAGTTCGAAATGAGTATGGTTGGTGAATTAAATTACTTCCTTGGTTTTCAAATTAAGCAGCTCGATGACGGAATTTTTGTGTCTCAAAGTACATATGCTAGAAATCTAGTAGCAAGATTTGATATGCAAACCTCTAAAGAAGCTAGAACGCCTATGAGTACTACCTGCAAGCTGTCCAAAGATGAAGAAGGTCAGAAGGTTGATGAAAAGCTTTATCGAGCTATGATAGGAAGTATACTGTACTTAACTGCAAGCTGACATGATCTATGTTACAGTGTTGGGGTATGTGCGGGATATCAAGCATCACCACGAGTCTCACATCTTATTGCTGTCAAACGGATTATTAAAATGTGAAAGGGACATCAAATTTTGGTTTGTATTATACAAAGGATACCAACACAAACCTAGTTGGTCTCTGTGATGCGGATTGGGCAGGAAGCGTTGATGATCGTCGAAGCACATCAGGTGGATGTTTTTTTCTAAGAAACAATATGGTTTCCTGGCATAGTAAAAAACAGAATTGTGTTTCACTTTCAACAGCAAAAGCGGAATATATAACACTCGGTAGTTGTTGTACTCAACTGCTTTGGATGAAGTTCATGCTTGCAGATTATGGTATGATCTCGAACATAATTCCAGTACATTGCGACAACATGAGTGCGATAAACATCTCAAAGAATCCGGTTCAGCATTCAAAGACTAAGCACATTGCTATTAGACATCACTCCGTTAGGGAGTTAGTGGAAGAGAAAGTCGTAGAAATCAAGCATGTTACTATTGAGCATCAATTGGCTGATATTTTTACAAAATCTCTCGATCTAAACACATTTGTCAATCTACAAAAGTCGATTGGTGTATGTAATGCTTGATCTGGGTCTGGCTATGAGAGATGGTGATAGGTTTGTCAGTTTTCAGAAGAATGAAAAGAAGACTTAGGAATTATTCTAACAACCATCTCTCACAAACAAAACTTCTGTTAATAAAATCGAAGTGTGAAAAATATTGATGTTCAGCTGATATTTTGATATGTTTAATCTCGATTTCTGTCATAAACAGATCACAAAAAGCAAGATTTGTGATATGTTTAATCTCGATTTCTGTCTTAAACAGATCACAAAAAGAAAGATTTGTCTTGTTAAACCAATACCAGATATTTATTTGACACTTGAATATAAATATTCAGTCAATAAAGAGAAGCCTCGGTCTCATCAACTTTTTCACTTGGAACAATGTTTGAAACACATAACCCAAGAGCACGCCTATTTGGGCAAGGACTTCTCTCTCACTCCTTGACACAACCAACTCCAATGGCTTCAAACTGGTCTTCGATGTGGGGGAACTCAGCTGCGATTGGGACGTCCGTTTACGGTAACCATTTTGTGGCTGGTTCTTCCTCTCGCCGAACAGCAAATCGAGACCTGAGAAAGAAAAAAGGCTCGACTCATGATTCTCAAAGAAGTGAAGGACTCAATCCGTTGGTGGAAACTCGCATGCACGAGAAAAGAACACAAGTTCCGATGTATAGTTGTGGCTTAGAAGATATCGATGGGGAAGAAGAAGAAGAAGAAGAAGAAGAAGAAGAAGAAGATGGAACTTTCACTTATATTCCTTTGACTCCACGATATGAAGTCCTTCGTTCCTTGCATCAAGATCAGATCCTCAGAGACCCTTCATGGATGGCTCCAGCCACAGCTTTCAACCGGTTGTTTCTCACTAAGCATGCAAGTAAGAGATTCTGAGTAATCAAAGATAGAAAGTTTGTGGAACAGAAGTTTTTGTGTATGGAAGATCCGGATTTTCTAGAAGTCAAAGAGATTCTTGGAAAGTGTGGTCTTTTGTACACTATGTTAGATGTAAGACCATATGCTCCATAAGTCATTCATGAGTTCTATTCAAACCTGTTGCATCTTGATTTTTGTGATGGGACAAATCTGGTGTATGTTCCTGGAAAGATGTTCAATTTCTCTCCAACTGTTATCAACGAGTTATTCTCAACTCAAGATCACTCAGCACATGAGCCTTGGGCGAATGAAGATGTGAATGAAGCTGTGGTTACTGTCACTGGTGGGAAAAAGAAGAAGTGGGGTCGAGTGAGTATGGTAGACCTTACTAAGACTATGAATTTGATGTTCAAGTTTACTTGTGTCAACTGGATGCCTACGAGCAACAAGTCTACACTCACTAAGGATCGGATTCGGTTTATCCATATGTTGTGTCAAGGACGTCCATTTAATTTTGGAAAATTGGTGTTTGATCAAATCTTGGAAGTTGCAGCTTCACCTGAAGATCACAATCTGTTGTGTTCCAAATTTGATTGGACAACTACTTGATTCTCAACATGAACATGCCACAGTTGAAGCAGATTCCTTATCCAATGTACCTCTGTACAGGGTACTTGATGGGAAACAAGGAATAGCAAGGAAGGCTGTTCCTGAGAAGCCACTCACGCTTGCTGAAGACTTGACTCAGTTCCGGTTACTTACTAAAAGGATTAACAAACGTCTTGCACGTAAGTTCTTTGTTCCTTTTATGGGTTGACTACAAATGTTGATTGACTGGAAGGGGTGATTGACATGTATATTTTTATGGGAATATGCACACAAACAGGGGGAGAGTATGTCGATTTGCCTGCTAACATGGTCTTTTACGGAAACATTCAGTCACCAACTCCTAATGAAGACAATGATGATGAAGACGCTGATTGGTAATTGGGGCATGTGATCAGGGGGAGTTGTGTTTTTTTCAGGGGTTCTTTAAGCGGCTTTAATTATTGTTATGTGTTGAACTTAGTCAAGGACAAACCTTGTTTGGTCTGTGTAATATTGACAGAATGAATGATGCTTTCAGTTTGGACAAATGCTTGTGAGTGTGGTTTTGGTTAGCATGCTTGTGTTGACTTATTCACATAAAAGGGAGAGATTGTTAGAGCAAGTTTTTGAGCTAAAACATAATATGTTTTCAGATGCGAGTTGATATACTTGGAGAGGCTTCAGGAGTTGGCGAGTCAAGTTTTCATTGGTTTAAGTTTAAGATAACAACCGAGTTAAGGAATTAATGAAGAGTTCCTAGATAAGGATGGATCAGTGGATTCGAGTTTATCTAATAACAACTAGCTGTGGGAACTTCTTGAAGATATAAAAGGAGGTCTTAGCATAGGTTGTTAGTCATGCACTTTGATAGAAACAACTTCGATAATACGCTTTTGCTAACGTTGTGATCTCTTTAGCTTAAGGTTTAGGAAGTTTAGAAATTGGTCAGTTGCAATTCACGGTTGTGTGAAGTTGCTTAATTCTGATTAAACAGAAACAAGATTTTGTGTTTAAAAGATTTCTAATAAGATACTTTTGTTTTAATTTGAAAAAAGTTTTTATTGTTTATTCATTGGATATTGGTTCTACAAGCTTATGGGAGTTGAAATGCTCTTCGTCGACAAGAAGGTAACATTTTCACGGGCCCAACAATGCTTTATGTGATCGGTAGATAGGAATAAGAAGACACAATGTTTAACACTCGGAAGAAGAGGTTCCAGCGACGCAACTAGTAAGCTCTTTGAGACTGATACAACCATCGGCGTCGACCTCTCTAGCATCAGATTCACCTCTTCCTGACTTGCCAATTCAGGACTGAGCCTGCTAAGCAGAGCCACTAGAATTTACCTGAAAACGAACCATCCTCTTGATCAATCAACTTGGAAACCTAATTCAATAGAAAGTAATATAATTGCAAAATTTATCCGGGAGAACACTGTTCTGAGTTTCGGCGGGACTTGTCTTGGGGTTATCATATGATCCATCAGAGAAAAAGGAAGAAACACAAGAGCTGAAAGAAGAAGGTTCATATCTGGAGACATAAGCTTTCTATTACCATCACACTTTTAAGTGTAGTTTTCGACATGTAATAGTACTGGTGCCTAGGGTTCCAAGTTACCTTTGTTTGGTCTTGCTACCTACGCATTGGTTCCCTCAACAAAGTTGAACAAGCGATTAATGTATTACACATCAACCCTTCGATTCCATTCTTGCTCCTTTATCTTTTATATGCACTAGTATACAATCTTTTTCGATTTTAGATTGGGTTAAGACACATCAATTGTGCTTTGATTTACGGTCACGAGAAAGAGGTAAAACATTTCTCATATCACGGAATTTTAGAGAGCAAGGATGTTAAGACTGTTTGGTTGAAGTGTCTTGCCTCTGCATGTAACGTTCTCCTCATGCTATGATTCAGTATACTAGATTGGTAGTTTATTGGATAAGTTAATATATTAGTGTTGTTCGTTTGGTTTCCGCAGGTATCGGCGTCGGTGTCAGCGTCGGTGTCGGCGTATGCGGATGCGTCAATTATTGTTCGTTTGATTGCCGCAGACGCTGACGCTGATGTCGACGCTGACACCGACGCTGACGCCGACACTGACGCCGATTGTTGTTCGTTTGGTTGTTGCAGGTATCGGTGTCAGCGTCTGTGGCTGCGTTAATTATTGTTCATCTGTTTGCCGCAGACATTGACGCTGACGCCGATTGTTGTTCGTTTGGTTGCCGCAGACGTTGACGCTGACGCTAGACGCCAGACGCCAAACGCTGATGCCAGACGCCAAACGCTGACGCCAGACGCCAAACGCTGACGCCAGACGCAAATTTTTCCAACGTCTATTTTTCTTTGACGCTGAATGCTGCATTTTGACGCAGACGCAGACACAGATACCCCCGTCAATGAAACGAACAAGATTATTGACGTAGACGCAGAAACCTGCGGCAACCAAACGAACATCATGATTATGGTTTCGTGGAGCGTGAGGAATTCATCACTTTGAAGTTTTGGTTTGTTTATATTTTGTATTATTCTTCATATTTCTATTACACTAGTAGAAAATGTTTTTTGAAGAATTTCACGGGAACCATCAAGTGGGAGATCGTGGGAGTGAACAACACCTTAATAAAGCTCAAGTCCTGAAGAAAGTGTTTACAAGGCACCACAAAAGGAAGGAATCGTAGAGGCTGACATGGAAGCAGAGATATCAATGAAGGAAGATCTTGAAACAAAGCTGAACATAACAAGGGCTAAGCTCAACGAGACACACAAGAGCTAACCAAAACCTTAATCATCACAGCTAAAGACTCAACAATACTTCCTTTTGCTAATGAAATTTCATCACTTCTTCTTAAGTCCAGTAAAACTAAGAAAAATGTGAAAAGGTAAAGTGAAACTTTGACAATATTTGTAAAACTGCAAACAAAGAAAAATTTCTAAGACGACAACAATTGTTTTGGAGAAAAAATAATTTTTTTTGGCGCCACAAAAAAACATGTTACGATCCGACTCTCTCACTCTCTTTCATTTCATTGACTTACATCTCTCTCTCTCTATCTCTCTCTCTCTCTCTCTCTCTCTCTCTCTCTCTCTCTCTCTCCTACACACATAAAAATGTCAGATCTTTTACTACATGGTGTTGAAGGTACGCAAAAGGGAGTCTGATTGGCTATATACAGTGACATACGCAAACAATATCATACCAAACAAGTGTGCTTGTTGTCAACCAATTGGAGTGGAGACCGGAAAGAAGGGAAGGCGGTACTATGTATGCAAAAAGTTTGAGGTTAGTATTGATTTGTGCTATATGAATATGTTTTCTTCAAGCTCTAGAATTGGTTGTCTTCAAAGTGTAGGTTTTGTTGTGCGTACATGATGATGGCTTGCACTTTCGCATATGTTGTCTTCAAGATATCAAAGATGAGTTAAATACCTTGAAGAACGACACTCGTGACGAGGCAAAAAACTGTGTGAAGCTGGAAGCTTAGATTGTGCAAGTGAACGAAGAGATTGCAAAACTGAAGAATTTAGTCAAGGGTTCTCGTTAATTTGTGTTGTTAAGTTTTTGAGATCTAGATGACTCTCTTTGTAAACTCTTATCGTTAAGTTGTATTATGTTTGTTAAGACCAAATATCTTTTTTCAAATTTTTGCAAAGTTAGCCAATTGGAAAAGCAGAGAAGCTTAACAAAGGATCAAATGAAGGCAAAAGATGCATATGCAGCAGCTCAACTTGAAGTAGAGTATTTCTGCAAAAATATACTTCTTGTTGAATCTGAAATCAGTATACCTAGATCGGTAGTACGACTTTGATGGTAGATTATTAGAGAGGCGAGTTTAAGAGCGGATCAAGGTCGTTTATTGAATAAAGTTTAAGAGTTTGATGAACAGTACATCAAGAACAATTTATATGATAAACCCTAGTTCTAGCTGCTGAGTTCGTGTGTCGCATGCCTCAAACCTACTACTTATTTATATATGTGCCAGCTTGACCCCTGAAGTCGTTTCTAGGTCTCGTGGGCTAACTTTGATCCTATTCTTGGACCGAGATCATGTCTAAATGAGCCTATGTTGGGTAGATGTAATCTATCCCCAGCAATAAGTCCCTCCCAGTTCATCAAAATATTGTTTTCACGTGTTTTCGGTGAATTTCTATGAACGGGTTTATTTGAGACATGATCTCGGTGAAGCTATCTTCTCGGTGCCTACCGATTTTATTGTTGACTTCTTGGTATGTCATCGTTTGTATTGACTTTGCAGCACATCGTCGTTTATGTCGACCTTTTGAACCGAGCGCGTGGAGTCCAAACGTTATTGTTTAAAGCAGATAACTCCTCGAATAATGGAGCTAGTTGGACACGTGTCATGTTTATAGGTCTTTGTAGACCTAATCATGGTGTCTGCTCGTCTTTTGTGCCAATTTTCTATAAAAACTCGCTTCGATCCTCATTTCTCCATTTCTCTCTTGCTGCTAATCGAAAAGGTATTTTCTCTCTGCCTTCTATCTTCTTTCTCTCTCTAGTTTTTCGTGCTTTTTCGATCAGAAAGTCTCCCATCAGCCGTTGTTCTTCAAAGGGTAAGTCGATCGCAATTGCGTATGGTTCAACGGATTCAGAGAGCTCGGGCTCTCCGTTTGTCAGAAAGCTGAGAGCGATAACATTCAGAGGAATGGACGGTCCGAGGTTGCCTATATAGGCTGACTTGGCTGAGCTGAATGATTAGAAGTGCAGTGTCGTTCATTTTAGTATAGAGCTGTAGAGCCGAGAAGCGAGTGGTCATGCTCTTTCCGATGAAATGGAGTTTGAGGCCGAGGATGGATCGGTGCAAGTGGCTAAATATGTTGATGAAGCCGATATTTATGCTAAAAAGAGGGATCCATCCGAGAAGGGGACGGATTTCAGACTGGCTGACTTCCTTCCCATGAGATGGACTGGGACTGACTTTGAGTTTGCTGAGGAGATCGATCCCGAGAAGGTGCACCGTTTTAGTGTCAAGAAGAACCAGAAGTGGGAGAATCACCTTCCTACACGGCTCTATTTTAAGACTGTGAGAAGACTCGTCTTCCAGACTGACCCACCTGCTGGGTTCACATTTCTTATCCCCGACGACATCAAAAACCGTGGATGCCTCCTGTTGGGTATGTTTGTGTCTACGAGTCGTGGTTCAACAACTGTCGACTTTGGTTGCCTCTCCCAAAACTTATGACGACCTACTGCTCTCGACGGAAGATCGCTCTTGGTCAATACACAGCAAACGGGATCAGAATCATGGTTGCATTGATGGTATTGGCGGCCGAGTTGGACATAACAATGTCAGTTCGGCTCTTCGAGGAGCTCACAACTCCGAGTATCACCGCGAAAACATGGTTCTTCTATGGGAAGATGGTACCAAAGTACAATGTGATCACCGGAAAGCCGTCCAAAGTGAATCACTGGAATCAGCCGTACTTCTATGTGAACATCAACGAGGCTTCATTCGAAGATCTTTCAGTTATTCTAAATGGATAATTCACTGCTAATATCGGTAGAGACCGATTTCGAATCTTTAGCTATAGCATTTTTACTGATATATTTCCTTCTGATCAATGTTTTTGCAGATCATCTCGGAAAGTGGACAGAAGGTTACTCCGATTCTTTCTGGAGCAAGTCAAAGCTATCAGCACGCTAAATCATCAGCATTGGCCTGGCATTAGCGAGAACCGCATTCAAACAGCCTTGAACATAATTGGATGAGGTAGTTGTCTGTATTTTTCTATGCTTTTCCTTTTTTACTTTTTCTTTCTGACAAAGAAGAGGAAGAAGAAGATGGGAAAATTGAATCTCGCTGCCCTTCCCTCCTATGCTGCTTCAATAGGAACTCCTCCAGCATGTCAAGAGGGGTCTTCCAGTGGTAAGAAGTTTACCAAGAGGAGGAAAACTTCTCACTCAAACGAGGGGGCTTCGAATGTCGGTCCTCAACTTTCTCCTTCCCCCAAATCACCATCAAAGGAACCGTTTTTTGACGAGACAGACATTCTAGCTCCTTCTCCTCGTCTCGATTAAGAGCCTGATGTAAGGAATTCCCCACTCTAGCCTATCGACCAAACCGAGATGACCATGGTTATAGGGGAGGCTCAATTCGAGCATCCTGAAGATCCTATTCTGGAGGGAGAACTTCCAGGAGAAAACCGGGGTTCTTCTCCTCATGCTCCTCAAGACGACAAGGTCGTGGAGTATCCCCACCTTGTTGAATTCCACTATCTTCATACTGTGATCCATTTTGTCGGGGATCACTAAGCGCCGGCCCGGTTGGTCTGCCATATTAAGCTCGGGTTGAAAGGCATGCCTGAGTTGGACGAGCTTTCTCAACATGGTTGATATCGGGAAATGGCTCGCGCTGGCAACAACGTAAGTATCATATATCTGCCTATTTTATTTTCCTGTTATCCATCTGACTCCCCTTTACGTTTTCTGTCTTTGATCAGTTCTTCGGGTTCGTCAATCTCATGGCGGGAGACTATGAGGCGTCGATCCAAGCGCAGAAAGAGAAATTGGCGGAGAAAATCAAATCTCTTAAGAAGAAGAAGAAGAAGGAGAATGCCGAGCTGAAAGAAAAATGAGACATGTATGAGGAGAAAGTCGGTCAAATAATAACTGAAAGGGACGAAGCTATGGAGACGGACGAGATGGAGAAATCTCGTGGGTATCTTCTTTCCAAGGAGCTGGAAGAGATCAAGGCCCAGAAGGAGATGTTTGAATCTCGTCTTCAGGAGTTGGAGCAGGAGAAGGTCGAGGCAGACTCCAAGTTTGAGATGACAACCAAGAGGTTGAGGGAGTCTCGGGAGAATGAGGTGAGGAAGGAGAGGCTACGCGTCGAGGCTGCTATGAGACAACAGGTGATGCCTGTTTACGAGAGGATGCATCAATACTTGGACGAGCAGCCTGTGATCCAAGGCAACTGGTCCTCTATTCTCAAGCCAAGGGGGCTAGAAAGGATCTCGAGAAGATCCAGGCTATGGGGATGTCTACCGACGAGGTGCTTGAGCAGTTGAGGATTGATGAAGCTCAGTATTCTGACAAGCTGAATGCAATGGATATTACAGAGTCTCCGAGATCAACCTTCAGCTTCCTGGTCTTGGTCTCGACGAACACGGTTCCAATCTGCCGATCTTCTCACCTCAAGACGTCGAAGGCCTCCGCCACTCGGATTGAATATCTTTATCTCTGCTTGTTGTTTCTCCCCTTTTTTTGTAAGAAACCTTTGCCCCTTTTGTGGGCTTTTAATTTTATCTTTGAATATTTTGCCAAAAAGGGATTTTAAGTTATTTGTGTTCCTATGACTATCTTTCGACTTCAATGCCAACAATTTACAAAGTTCATTGTTAATGCCGACATCTAAGTGAAAAGATTCTGAGGAAAACAAAAAACTATTTTGCTTGAGCCGACATCTATCTTAAGATAGGAGGGGCGAACAAAGTGTTTTGTCAAGGACGATTTTAGCTTGCATAAGTTTTGCCGAGAAGACAAATAGGAATACATCTTGTCAAATGATCCGACATCGTTTATCTTGAACAAAATAAGAAGAACTGTACTCCTAACTTATTTAAGTTTTTCGAGCAAATTTACTGTGATGCCGCGTTCATCATTCAACGTTTTGTTTTCTCTAAGTGTTTGATCAGAACATAGAGTGAGCAAATCCATTCGACATGCTTTGTCTACTGTGGTTTGCTACTGACTTAGAGCCATTACTTCTTGTTATGGTCGCGTGGTTCATTCATCTCGAAGTCCAGGTTGGAGTCGAAACTACTGTGTTTTTGGTTTTGTCGTTCATGTAAGCTCGTAAAGACGGAACTTAAGTGAGACAAGCGGATATAAAGCCGAGATGGCAAATAATACATTATATTTTTGTTTTTTGTGACTGAACCCGGTGAAAGGCTGTCTACGTACCCGAGATGAGATCAAGTCACTCGTAGTTCTCCTTTTTTTTTGCACTGAGGTACCTTTTTAGTTTGATTGAGTTCCAGGATCTCGAAATTTATTCACCGGAAGATGTCTCAAGTCGGTAAACTCCAGGTTTGACTACATGTGTTATCTTGTAAGGACCTTCCCAGTTGGTGCCGAGTTTACCTCCTCTCCACTCCTTGGTGATTTTAAAGTACTTTCCAAGGACAAAGTCGCCTAGTCGGAGAGCGCGAGACTTAACCTTTCTGTTTTAGTATGACTCAGCGAGATGTTGGTAATTTTGAATCTGGAGCAGAGCTTGATCTTGTTGTTCTTCGAGTTGATTGAGAGCATTGATTATCATTTCAGAGTTGAGACTGTTGTGTTGAGGCATCTTCAATCTTCTGAGACTGGTCACGTTAACTTCAGCGGGAGCAATTGCTTCAAACCCGTAAGCCAATGAGAATGGCGTTCTTCTTGTGGCGCTACGAGGTGTAGTTCAATGAGACTAGCGTACTCCATCCAACTCGTCGGCCCAATGACCCTTCTTGAGATCTAGTACCTTCTTGATTCCGGCGATTATTACTTTGTTTGTTGCCTCCGCGTGGCCGTTTCCTTGTGGTTATCTAGGAGTTGAGTAGCTCAGGCAAATCGTCCACTTGTCGCAGAACTCTTGAAATTTGTTGGAAGTGAACTGAGATCCGTTATCGGTGACGATCTCGTAAGGTAGTCTGTGCCGACATATGATGTACTTCCAGACGAAGCTCTGTACTTTGTTCTCGGTAATCTGGACATAGGCTTTGGGTTCAACCCAATTGGTGAAGTAGTCGGTCTTAACGAGAAGGAAACACCTTTGTCTTGAGCTGGGTAGGGGCCGACTATATCTATTGCCCATCGCATGAATGGGTATGGTGCCGCAGACGTTTTTAACAACTCGATGGGAGAATGTATGTTGGGCGGGTGTCGCTGGCAATTCTCGCACTCGGATGCATATTCTTTATAGCCAGAAACCATGGTGGGCCAGTAATGACCCTGAGACTTCAGATTTAATGTGAGAGATCTTCCACCGCTGTGATTGCCTCCTTCTCTTTCATGGGTTTCGATGATGACGAGCTTTGCTTCTTCCTTTCCAACGCAGGTGAGGAGCACCTTGTTTGCGGTCCAACGGTGTAGCTTGCCGTCAAGAGATACATAATTGGAGCTCTTCATCTTGAGTCGGCGAGATGCCCACTTGTCTTCTGCAAGTATTTCTTTGTCAAGGTAATCAAGGAAAGGCGTTCGCCAATCTGCTTCATCCGTCGCTGAGGAGGTGATCTTGTCGTTATTAGTTGAGATGGGAAGGGCATCAATTTCTGGGAGCATGATACTCGTTTTTTTCACTGTATGGATCAAAATCATTTTCTTGACTTGATCTCATTGGTTGCTTCCCAATGCGGCCAAGCGGCCAACGCATCTTTGAAAGAGTTATCTTTTCTGGGGAATTTGTGAGTTCGAAGAAATCGAATTCTGCAGCTAGGCTTTTGACTACGCCGAGATAAGGGTCTATTCTTTTGTTTTTGGCTTCGTAGTCACCACTATACTGAATGGCGACGAGTTGTGAGTCGTAGAAGGCTTGCAATCGTGTTGCTCCTACCACCTTCGCCAAATGAAGTCCTGCGATCAAAGCCTCATACTCGGCCTCGTTGTTGGAAGCTGCAAAACCAAGTCAGAAGGATTGTTTCATGATCTGCCTAGTGGGTGGTTGGAGATGTATGCCTATTCATGATCCTTTGTTGGAAGATGCTCCGTCAATGTGCAAGATCCAGCTCTTCATTGGGATGTCGAGATCAGCTCCTAGGTCTGGAGGAATTTCGACCATGATGTCGGCCAGAACTTGAGCCTTAATCGCTGGCCTGCTTTTTGTAGGTGATGTCGTACTCGTTGAGTTTGATCGCCCACTTGGATAGTCTTCCAGATTGGTTCGCATTTTGTAATATGAATTGCAAAGGCAAATCGGTGAGGATGGCGATGGAATGGGATTAGAAGTAGGGTCAGAGCTTCCTGGCCGATGTCACGATGGCGAGAGCCATTCTCTCGAGTGTTGAGTACCTGGTTTCAGTGCTTGCTGACATAGAAGGTGAGATGTTTTTCACCTCGGTCTTCTTTGATTAGAACACTGCTGGCGGCCGATGGAGAGACTGCGATATAAAGGTCTAGAGTGTCGCTTGTGTCTGGCTTTGCTAGTACTGGAGGTGTCTTCATGTATTGTTTCAACTTGGAGAATGCTTTCTCGCATGTCTCGTCCCATAGGAATCTCTTGTTTCCTCGCAGCAGTTCGTAGAATAGGAAACACTTCTCTGTAGATCGTGAGATAAACCTGTTGAGGGCTGCAACTCGTCCAGTGAGGCGTTGGATTTCCCGAGGTGTCTTGGGGCTTGGCAGGTCAAGGACCACCGAGATCTGTTTCAAATTTGCTTCGATACCTTGTTGCGTAATGATGTAACCGAGAAATTTGCCGGAAGTGACTCTAAAAGTACATTTTGCCGGGTTGAGTTTCATTTTGTATTTGTTGAGGGTGTCAAAGCACTCAGCAAGGTGAGTGATGTGGTCTTTGGAAACGAGTGACTTGACAAGCATGTCGTCGATATAGATTTTCATGGTTACTCCTAGTTTTTCGATGAACATCTTGTTGACGAGACGCTGGTAAGTTGCTCCTACGTTCTTGAGCCCGAACGACATCACTCGATAACAATATGTGCCACGATCAGTGACGAATGAAGTCTTCTCTCAATCGTCTGGGTGCATCATGATATTATTAAGCCCGAGAAGGCGTCCATAAAGGAGAGTATCTCGTTTCCAGCTGTAGATTCGACCATCTGATTGATGTGAGGCAAGGGAAAACTGTCCTTCGGATAGGCTTTGTTTAAGTCGGTGAAGTCGATACATACTCTCCACTTTCTGTTCTTCTTTTTGACGATGACCGGGTTGGCTAGCCAGTCTGGATACTTTACTTCTGCGATGGATCCAGCTCCGAGGAGTCTATCGACTTCATCGTTTATGGCCTTTGCTCTCTCGGGACCGAGTTTACGCCATTTATGCTTGATCGGTTTGTACGTTGGGTCGACGTTTAGTCAGTGAGCTGTTATGGCTGGATTGATATCGGGTATCTCGGCGGTGGTCCAAGCAAAAGTTGCTTTGTTCGCATTGAGGAACTTTGTTAGTAATGCGGCCATACCGTTGCTAACTCTTGAGCCTATACAGACAGTCATATATGGATTCTCTGCATGAATCCTGACTTGAATAGTTTCCTCTTTCTGTGGTGTCAGCTTCTTTTATGGTTCGACGAGGAAGTCGACTTGCTGGTTTTTGAAGTCGGAGATTAGCATGGTCCTTGCAAGATGTTGGTTGCCTTTGAGTGTGAAAACGGTTCCTTTTCTCGCTGGTAATTTAACGCACTGATGGTATGTTGATGAAACCGCCTTCATCATGTGAAGACAGGGTGTACCCAAGATCGCGTTTTACTGGGTTTTTGTATTGATCACATAAAATTTGACGAGCTTACCCACTCCTAAAATGAAAACGTTGAGCCGGATAGTGCCTAGGAGCTGAGTTGGTGATCCGTTGAAACCAGTAAGTGCTCTTGATGATGGCTTGATCTCTTTGAGGTCCACATTCATTTTGATCAGAGTTTGTTGGAAGATGAGATCAACTGAAGTTTCAGTGTTGATAAGAACACGAGTGACCTCGCAAGTGTCGATCTGTAGTTCAACCAACATGGGATTATTGTGCGGTTGGTCTATGTCAGTTAAGTCTTTGTCCGAAAAAGTGATTGGTATCTCACTGTCATTCTTGGTCGGCCATCACTGGGCAGTTACTGCTTTGCGGTTGTTTTCTTTGATTGCTTTCACAGAATCATTGCATAGGGGCGGACCACCGAGGATGACATTAATTCATTGAAAAATGTTGGGACGTTTATCAGACAATGATTTTCGAAGGTCAGGCGTGACTGTGTCTGTCTTGGGTTTGAGTGTTAAACGGAGGTCGTAGTCCAAGAGCTTTGGCTTCTTCATGTGAAGGAGAATGTCTCGCAGGTCGGTTGTCAAGCGTTTTTGTTGGAGACGTTCTCGTAGGTCTGCTACCTTTTCTTGAGGACTTTGGTTATTGCTATCTTCGGAGGAAGATGTCAAAGGTTGTACTGAGATGAGGTTGATCCATCGAGCGACTCTAGATTGCTCGTCCTCTGTGTCGGTATCGTCTCTATGCCGAGGTGGAGCAGAGGCGTCCTGATCATCTAGGTGAACTACCTGGTTCAGCTCCTGCTCTTTGGCATGTGTTTGTCAGTTTTTGGTCCAACTGCCCTTCTTTTTGCTGGGCCTGGCTTTTGGTGGGTCGGGTGTGACGAACCCTTTCTTTAATGCCGAGTATAAGGCCTCAGCGAACAATTTGCATTCCTTGGTATCGTGACCCTTGGACTTGTGGTAAGTGCAGAACTTTGTGTCATCGTAAGAAAGGGGGTTGCCTTCGAGGGTTCTATCCCATACGTTTCATGGTCGCTTAGCTGGTGCCAAGATGGAAATGGCTCCTACTTCCTCTGTTGCCGAGAAGACCTTGCCTTTTTGTCGTATGACTGATGCTGGCAAGGTTCCTAGTCAATTGTTGTCGTCTTTAGGGTTATTTGGAGCTTCAATGCGTTTTGCTTTGCGGCATGGGCCGCATTGTCCTCCTCCATGCAGATGAAGCAGTTTGCTCTGTGAAGGGCGTCTTTGAGGGTGATGGTGCCTCGACTGCGGGATTGTCGGGAACGTCGACTTTCAAAACTAGGTTTTTGAATCTTTCCATAAAGTCTTGGAGAGACTCCTTCTATCCTTGGGATATCTTCCAGAGGTCGGTCTCTAAAGCTCCCTGTCGGATGTACATTGAGTAATGTTTGAGGAACTCAGGAGAGAGTTCTTTGAAGGTGCTGATGGAGTTCACCGATAAGCGAGAGAACAAATTGAGAGCTGGTCCAGTCAGGTTCTCGACGAAAAGTTGGCAAAAACCGGCATCTCGTTCCTCTTCTGAGAAGTGAGCTCGGCCCATGGCGATGTTGAAACTGGTCATGTGGTCGCTGGGGTCGGAATCGCCCTGAAAAGATGGGATTCTGAGCTCGTCTTGAAGTTGGACTCGGACGTGGGTGATCTTATTGGTAAAGGGAGTTTTATGAGTTACGGTCAAGACTCGATCGATCTCTGGCGCGAATCTTGTTGCTTGATGGATCCGAGACGACATGTCTTGAATCGTCCCTCGCAGGAGGAGGAGTTCTTTATTGGTTTCATGATCGGCTGCTTGGTCTCGCCCCGCGGTTTGAAACAAAAGTCGCCTAGCTGTTCCAGGATCTTGATCGTCAGGTGGTATGCATGCAATGGCGATTTCGTCTAAACGTTCACGCGTGGTTTTGTTTGCGGCATCTTGTTGAACGAGTCGTTGTAGCACGGTGGTGAGAGACGCCAAGACTGCGTTGAGGTCAACTGGTTGTTGGCCTGCTTGATTTATGGGAGATCCCGTCATTTTTTGATCGCTGCTTTGATCGCTACTGTCTTATTTCCACAAAGACGACGCCAATTGTTGAATCTGAAATCGGTATACCTAGATTGGTAGTACGATTTTGATGGTAGGTTATTAGAGAGGCGAGTTTAAGAGAGTAACAAGGTCATTTATTGAATAAAGTTGAAGAGTTTGATGAAAAATACAACAAGAATAAGTTATATGATAAACCCTAGTTCTAGCTGCTGAGATCGTGTGTCTCATGCCTCAACCCTACTAGTTCTTTATATATTGACATTGGGTGTTTATTGTTCTAGAAGGGTATAAATATCCTAAACAATTAACTATCAAATTAACCCTAATCTTAACACACAAAATAATACTCTTGCCAAGAGAGATCAGGTGTAGTACTTAAGGATCTAATCCACAGAGAGCAAAGGCACACAATAGATTTCTTATTTCTAAACACTAAGCTAGGTAAATATATATATTAGTGGTAAAAAATCAATTTAAGGAAATATTCTTGATCAAGAGGTAGGATGCAATATGGAAATATGCTATTAATGCAAATATGGAAATATTCTATTAATTAACTAGATGTAAATATAAATGTAAATATGCTAGATCTAGGGTTTCAATCTAAATGAATTATAGGGAATAAAAAGCACGGAAATGTAAATATACGAGAACTCAAATGTTAACTATGCTGACCCTTTTAACTCCAACTCTCGTATGCGAGCCAAAGGAAAGACCATCGGTCGACGGCTAAGGCCTGGTATCGATCGACGACTAAGGCCTGGTATCGATCGACGGTGAAATCAGAAGGAAGTGTGGGCGAGATTTGATAAGTCCACTATACTTATTAAACTAGCTCTCGCATGCGCCTAACAACCTAGTTCAACAAAATCTATTCTAGCACAGAACCTACTAATATAGCTTATTTACTACCAGTTTTAGGCCATGTTATAGGCTCTATTTAGGGTCTATTATGTATGTCTAGACTATGTTTTAGAGTATTTACAGGTCTAGGTACTCATTGGAAGCAATTGAAGCTTTTGGGCTATTTTGGAGCAATTAGAAACCTCAGCCATAAACTCAATGTCGGATCCAGTTTATGCGTGAAGCATCGATCGACGTCACACCTTGTGCGTCGATCGACAGACAAGCCGACTGCAAGATTAATAAAGACTTGAGAAATTATAATTTTTACCCAAAAGTCTCATCATTTGCAAGACAAATCCCTGGCCGAAATTTAGACTATGTATTAGGGTTTTCTATCTTAGTTAGAAAGATTCAGCTAGAAAAGAGAGAGGCTAAAGCAGAGTTGAAACACCTTGTTACGTTTATTGGAGAGAGAGATCTGACCATCATTACAGAGAAGATCTTGAACTCCTTATCTTATTATTCAGTTTATTCTATGCAATTTATTCAGACTTTAATCATGTTCTTTATAGCTATGTATGAGTAATTTATTGTTAGATTTAGGGTTCTTCAATGGTAGTAATGTCTTGTTGATTTTATAGAATTGTTAGGGTAATCTTCCTAGTTCTTTGTTTAAGTTGATCTTAATGCTAGGTTGAATCTGATCACCTCAATCTTAGAAGTTAGGGTTCCATAGCGCAAGCGAGAGCATGGTTATGCCCATGAACCTATCTTAAACAATCTAAATAACTGGTAACAAACGAGAGTTGAATTGGAAGTTTAGAGAACCCATCAAATTGTGAAACCATTACTGTTTAGAATGAGCATCAATCGACGCCACCTTGTGGGCATCGATCGACATTCAGTTGAGATGCGCGAGAGAGATCTCCTAAACACTAAGGTTTGAGTTCGAGAACGATGCTTAATTAAAACTCTAACAATCTATTAATTTGCAATATCAAATACTACCTGAGAATTTCCCCTAAGTCTAATCCCTTAATCTAATCTTCACAGAATAAACCAATCTTGAAATCATCTTTATTAATATTATTGTGATTTGTCTATCTTTAATTCGAAAACAATAAGTCTATTGTGCAATCATAGAGTCTCGGTGGATTCGATCCCTAAGTACTACACTGAACCTCTTACTTGAGAGAGTGAAGTGGAAAATAAGGTTAATTTGAGAAGCGATATAAATACCCACAACATCAAATTTGGCGCCGTTGCCGGGGACTCTTTCTTATAGCCATTAGATTTCGTTTAGAATATCGTCTAGATTTTTTTTTACTTTACTGTATGCTAAATTATTCTTTCCCTGATCCTGTGACACATGTACTTAAAGGAGAGAATATGGATTCAGTACAACACGGATCGATCGACAGAACTCATCTGGGATCGATCGACGCGAGTCCACTACTGTCGGCAACACCCTTCCATTACCATCAATCGATACCGATCAGCCAGAAGAAGGTAAGTACGCCTTTACTGTTGCTGATATTAAGAAAGTAGTCTTGATAGAACCAAAGAACAATAAAAGTAACGAAGCAAGCCAACTTATTAACTATCAAGGGACTGCAATCCCTTATCAAATCACCAAATCACCAAACAATGAGATAAAGCATGAATTGCCAATGCTCGAATACCTAAACCCCCGCAGGACCTATTCCAATAGGTCTGCAATTCGATTATCAGACAACCATACATGAAGATCTGAGCTTGATATCGACTTCCTAGTTATGGCTCGCAAAAAATCAGTTCAGTGGTCTTCCTACTGAACACCTGAATGATCACATCGAGATGCTAGAAGACATGATGAACGACGATTTCAATCGCTGCAAACTCTTCCCCTTTTCCCTTGAAGATGACGCCAGGAGGTGGTTGAACCAGCTACCACCAGGGTCCCTGACCTGCTGGGAAGATATCAGAAGCATTTTCATCAATCACTTCTTTGACGAGAAGAGATACTGGGAAGCAAGGCGAGAAATATCCACATTCATTCAAGGTAGCCGTTAATCCTTTAAAAATGCTTGGACTAGATTCAAAAGCTACCAGCTTCCGTGCCCTCATCATGGATTCTTAGAACCCCAACTCATCAACACTTTCTATAGAGGACTAAACTTAGAATACCAAACCATCCTTGATACGGCCAGCGAGGGGAACTTTGGCACTAGAAGCCCCATAAGCGCTAAAAGGCTGATAGAGAACATGGCTTTAGGTAGAGTTTACGAAATGAGAGACGCCGAGAGGAATGAACCGCTAACGAAGGAGAAGCACTCAACCCGAGTTAGAAAGACTCTGGTATCAGTTGCGACCCTCCTGGACGATGTTGTTTCTTGCAACTTTAAAAATCAAGTGGAATCCTCAGATGTGATGAGTCTGAACAACCAACGATTTAGGGTGAACACTGAAAACTTCACAAGCAACTGCGACGCCACTGAGGATAGATACGGAAAAAGTCCAAACTCAAAGATGAATCAAGTCTTTACAGGAAACCGTAGAATAGCCACCGACCTCAACGAGAAGTTAGATCTGATATACGCGGAGATGATGAGAAAATTCGGAACTCTAAGTGAACACATTAAGAGGATCGACATCCAAGTGGCGAGTAACCCCAACAGCCCAACGTTGTGGCCTTACGAAATGGTAAATGACTCACACCTGGCATTAGAGAAAGCATCACTATCGATGAATTCGCGAGAATCGCAATAGAGGAAAAAGAAAAATCGCATCCCGTCCCGCTCGACACTAACGACCAAATTCCCGAGATTTCACCTGAAATTGAAGAATTGGACAAAACTGACGACCTTGAGGACTTGTTTGATAAACAAAAGGAAAAGAACACGGAAGTAGGAGACATCGATCGACACTCGTTACCAAGAATCGATCGACACTCTGAACCTATCATCGATCAAAGCCCAGAAGCAAGATGTGATCGACTTTTGGACCTAGAACCGACCAAACCGGTTAAAACAAGGTTTTAACAAGCAACAGCCCCATTTCCCCCAAAAAAAGCTAAGCAGAAAAAGAAGCAGCAAGAAAAAGCAATATGCAAGAAAGCGTTCAACAAAGTAAGCATTAAGATGCCACTGAGCGATGCCATTCACATCTCCCCTGCTATTAAGCAGTACGTGAAAGATGCAGAAACGCGAGGATTCCATGAATCAAAACATTGCGTGATGATGGTATCCAAAGAAGTAAGCGAAATCATTCAAGGAAAAACTTTGGTTAAACTCCCTGATCCCGGTAGCTTTGTTCTGGATTGCACTATCAGCGATGAGAGATTTCAAAGATCCCTCTGTGATTTTGGCTCTAGTGTAAACCTGATGCCTTATTCAGTTGCAGTCACCCTCGGTGTAACACAGTTTCAACCTACCAGGGTCACTCTCGTTCTAGCTGATAGATCCACTAGAATTCTGGAAGGCGTACTTGAAGACGTGCCCGTACGCATTCATAACTACGATATATCTGCAGACTTCATAGTGCTTAAATACGAGGGAGAACCTAGAATCCAATTATTTTGGGGAGACCTTTTGTGACACCCCCGATCGTAGATGACCGGAAATGACACGGTCGATGCTCCCTGAAAGCTGACCCGAGGTTCTCGAATACTTCCGAGTTCCTTGGACTAGCAATCTGAGAACATCGACGCTCCTATCGGATATCACTTAAGGCTTTTCAACCCGACCAAGCAATACTCGATAGTTAGTTCATCCCGGACAAGGACTAAT